>JABFPJ010000207.1:0-53514 GCA_022817425.1 Gryon sp. ZL-2020 | reverse complement strand
GACAAATGTGAAAATATAGGACCCATAATATAATTTATATAGTTTCAACAAAATGAAAACAAAAAATCTAAAATAATTATTTTATTGATGCGTTTTTTACGTCTTTATATAAACGTTATAACTTTATAGTAATACGGAAACTCATATTTTACCGTTACAAAATAGTCTAATTCTACAATAGAATACATTATTAAAGACGGCAATTTGTTTTACAACTTAATTGTATCAGTGAATTAAATGGTTGACGTACTTTTCATTACATCTGAATACCGGGTATTAAAATAAAACATAAAATTAAATTTAACGACACTATTTCTTCTTAAGAAATATTGTGAACTGTTACACCTTATTAAAATATACCTTATGGTAATATTTATGCATTTTATACCAGTTTGAAGAATATCAGAAAATTGATCTGTAGAAGAATGCATTAAATCGCGAGAAATTGCTCCATTTTTATGACAATAAAATAATTTATTGTTTATCTATCAAACTCTCTCATGTACAAATATAAAGTAAATGAATAATTCATTTTGTTTTTATTGAATACAAGCAATAAAAAGTATGACTACTTTTCAATTATAAACAGTATAAATTTATAAATGATACATACTTTAAAGTATAAGAAATAATTTATTATTTTTGCACATTGTAAAAAAATATCTACAAATTAACAGACTCTCAGTGAAACCAGTTATAGTTTCATTCGCCTTCTGACACACATTCACATTATGCAAAACACGTGATAAAGACTTTCGATGATTCCTTCCATTTAATTTTTATTTTAAATTTTGCAAAAAAATATTCTTTTTTTTTAGTTTTTAATATTATAAATTTATAAATAATAAAATTAGTTGAAATAAATTGTAATAAGTGAAGTTTTTATACAATGTATTTCATCCAGTAAGTATGTTTTTTTTTAATAAAAAATTAAATGAAACTACGCTATAAATTGTTGAAAATTTGGTCACAGTAACCCAAAATATCAAAAAGCATTACAATATCGAATATATTGCAACTAATATTCTTCCATCGAACCGCAAAGATGCTGAATATACAATTTATGAATGAAATCGTATTTATTATGAAGAATAGAACCGTAAGTGGGTTAACTTGATGTTACATATATTACATAAACGAAAATTTTGAAAGCGGTTCGCAGTAGAGCGCAATGTTCAAGCGATTAATTATCGCAGGTAAATATTATTGCGCAAGTATTTACGCGCTGTGAACTATTCAGGTTCTAATGATTTTTAAGTCACAGAAATGAAAGTTATAACGAATTCGTGTTTACGTTGTTCCCTCGCAGCGATAAAAGCAGCTGTAATAAAATCATAATAATAATCTATGGCTTCTCATTTCAATGACGGTCATATAACTAATTTGAACGTTCCGCGTTATAATTTTGTATTTTTTTCGTACTGTTAACAATTTTTACAGGTTACTTTATTATCTATTAAGTTACTAAAGGCATACAAAAAAAGGTACACGGTTGAAAGTGAGAAGTGAAATGCGAGCAAAACGACCATACAATTGAAACATTTAATAACAATTAATATATTTTTTCACGTGCAAGTTTGTTTGATTCGCAACTTTTACTTTAATTGTTATTGCTGATTGACAGTGGAGCATGAAAAAGTTCAAGAGTAAGAAAAGTATATAAGTTGGTAATCACGTGATCAGCATTTCAGCAATTATATAGTTCCATACTTGAGAAACAAGGGCTATGATTTGGAGTACTGAGAGCCTATAATTGGATTGATTGGGATAACTATCTAAATTGAAAAAAATCTTCATGATGCGAGCTAATCATGACTTTCTCACTTGAATGCAGGTTAACTTTTTTGTAAAAGATGTGTTGCTGCAAGATCTGTTTTGAATAGTTGATGGTTCCACAGATGATAGCAATTAAGCGGATAATGTGAAGATAATTGAAATATTTGTACTGCATTAATGAGTCTGACTCGAATTTCGAATTCTAATCATTAAGATTTATGTCTTTGGTGATGTATTATTCACATTGGTCAGTGTCGCAGTAAATCACTGAACAGTTTATTCTAATTAACTTCGTGCGACAAATGAATTAGTCCCTTGATGTTTCAACGGCAAATTAGAGGAGGGAATTCACTTTCTCGAAATGAGACGCCACCATTAAAGAAATGTTATGTAACCGTAAAGATTTGACAATAGAAATGCATTTGAAACTGATGAAATGTATTACATATTGCTTAGTTTTAATGCTGTGTTCTATTAACACCAAGAGAAATTTCCAGCTTTATATGTAGGTCAATATAACTTGTATGTTTAAGAATATTGAAATATAATGTGTTAAGTAATGCCGAATGAAAACTGGAAATTAATTGTGACATGAAAAAATTATGTAGAATAAGTAGTTTATTTATTTTAAGACTGTGTACTACAATTTAAAATAAGTAATTTCCGTATTTTTGTTTACAATTTCATGTTATTTAAGCATAAGAGTATGAAAAGTAAGAGTGTTTCGAAGTTTTCTTTGTAAATTTAATCTTTTGTATTTCCAAAATGTGGTTATATTTTAGGATTTTAGTATAATCAGTAAATGAAAAATAATTGCAATACATTATTCATCATACTTCTCAAATCCATGTACAATTATAGTTTTAAATGAAAAACCAACCATGTAGCTTCCCCTTCGTCTCGTAGTTTTATCTTTTCTGCAACACTCTGGTCTCTTGCAACATCGCATTTTGTCTTTAGCTTCATAACAAATACTATCACCATCAATGACATCCACATCCAATAAATTTTCCATCGACTTTCTTCCAGATCTGAGTCCATTTTTGGAACTACTGCGTGTTCTCATATCATTCTCCACATTATTATTATAATCTTCCCATTCGCTGATTTCACTTCGCACATCCTCCAAGGATCTGGTTCTACCAACAACACAAGTACATGGCGGTGATCCCATACTTCCCATACGTCCTGCACCTCCGGAACTTTTACTACGATTACCTCTAGGACGTTCAACCATCATCATCCTAGACGGTGGTATTCCAATTGGTGGTCCTTGAATAGCTGCTGGAGGTGGCGGAGGCATAGCATTTCGGTATAAGGGTGCCAAGTAATAATAATCTCGTCCTTTGTTAGGCATCCTTGGCAGATAGTTGTAGTCCGGGGCAGGTGGCATAGGCCCGACCCATTGAGTCAAAGCTTCCAGAGCTACCGGCCGATAACAAAATGACGAGACTCTGGAACCAGGATGGTTCCGATACATCGGCGGCCATGGTCGATGTTTCGGATCACCGAATCGTGGATCCATCCTGGGGTCTAAAACTCTTATGTCACCCATCACTTATCAGATTATCATACGCACTTCCATTCAATAATCAATCATAATAAAGACTGCTATAAATAAAACCAGATTTTGGAGCAAAACTCGGAAATTTATAGTTTAAAAAATTGAATATTGAAGGAAAACTTTGTCTTTGAACAAAATTTAAAATCAATTATATTTATGATTGCAATTACATCAAGTATAACTATTTTTTCACAATAATGCGAAACATAACACACATAACACCATAGTTTATTTTTCACTATTCGATTTGACACTTTGATTGATTAAGGAGACAGAAGACACGTGTTGTTTTTATAAATAAACAGTCCAAGTAAGCAGACACGTGAAATGAAAGGCAAAAGGAACGAACTGCACTGAACTGAACGCCGCGGAGGAGTGCGTATACTTGGTTCTTGTCGAGTGAGCTTCAGTAGATGGACAACGACCCACTTCTCTCTGAAACTTTTCTCTCCCACCGACACTCAGATTTTTATTTCTCATCTCTTATCGGCGTTGGTTTAATATTTGGATGTAATTGTGTAAAAGAATTATTTTCGATCAATTTTGAATATTATTCGTGTTTGTCAATTTGAAATAAACATGGATCAAGCAATAGCTATCGATATCTTAGCTTTGAGAGATTATAACAATCGTAATTTGTTCAAATGTTCTGGAACATGAACGACTGATTGATGAAATTCATTAAAATTATCGACTTGAAGCAAATATCTATAATGTTGCAATTTGTGTCCTGTTTTTCATATTTTGGAAGAAAGTAGAAAATATATAACTGGCAATGTATTAGTGAAAGTGTTGACTGATTATTGGTATACATTTATTTATATCAGATTCGATCACATTTGCAAATTGATTCGATGAACGTTTTTCTTAAACCTTTCACTAACTCAGTTGTGTCGACTTAGTCCTGTCTTCGCCTTACAATTTGTTTATTCTAGAAATCGGTAGCATCCTCAGCCGGAAGTGAAAATCAAAATAGACGTCATAGTATCAACTAGGCTTCAGCAAGTACTCTGTTATTATATCAACTTAGTGTTAACGCTATCGTCACATCTTTCGATAGAAAGATCGCGGATCTACATAAACATCTAATGTTAATGATATAACTACATGCTTATAAGATTGTGAAAACAAATGTTTTCGATTGATCTAATTTTTGGAATTTCATACCTAAAAGAAAATTAAGTAGTGAAATGGTCTCACAATTTCACATAAATTTATTAGGTTCTATTCTACTAAAAATCGAATTATAACTAACAGGATACGGATGCATAACAATGAAACAAATTTGTCACTATGTAAAAAAATAATTCATTATTAAATTTAACATTTGTAACTGATAGATTGAATGGTGTATTTCTGTGAGCAATTTTCTCTGTTTTGTTACATTTATCCAAAAATACAAATAAATGTTAAACTAAATTTAAACATGGCCAATTATGCGAACAATTACTTTCACTTTGAAAGTTATTTTCAAATAAAAATTGTTTAAAATTATTAAATGTACAGAAATAAGATATATATTTTAAAACTTCAAAGTAATAGTTTGAAGTTATAATTACTATTATTCCAGTTTTCATTACCAAAGAAAAGACAATTTCAATCATAATTGAATAGTATGTTGAACTATTTATGCTTTATTTGGAATTATTTTTGGATATCTACAATAATCATTTTAAATATATACTGAAATATTGGTTGTCCCAATCACATTTTTTTCAGGCGCATAAAATAGAATTTTATCTAAATATTATGACAAAAGAATTATTATTTTTTTGTAATACATTACGCAACACAGCGAACAAAAAGTGGAATTTTCTCAACTTTAATAAGAAGCTTAGAAATGCAATTATATAATTCGAATTATTAAAATAAGCAACTCTATATATTATACAATTGCTTTTATTAATACGTATATATAAATATTATCCAAATGTTGTGTTGAAATATTAATGTAAAATCGTTTCATTTTTTCTCCTTTCTCAAATGAAACAACATATTTTCTAATACAAATGAAACAAAAGTCTAAAAAATTACAGTTCCCTATAATTTGCATTAAAAACGTCATCATTCATTCAACAATTCAAAAAAAAGTGTACACAAAATAACAAATAATTCGTATTATTTGTTATTTCGTATCTATTACTGGTTTTCGATAAAATCATTCGCTTGCAACAAAACAGCAGTAATTTGTTTCCGACAGGCGCTTATTATCCAACTTATACTGTCTGTGAGTTGCAGTTTCTTTTCCGATTGATAATACATACTTGTTACCCTGCTTGAAATGATACAATCCAGTCCACCTTAAGGCAATTTGATGGAAATTTGTGCATTACGGCTTCTGTATTTAAGATTCTGGATCCATCAATTTTTTTCTTCATCAGCCTTTTAGCCCAAGGTTTTTTTTTCGACAAACATTAGCACAAGTACTGCGTGCTGTGCAATATACGTTTGACTTTGGTTTTCCAAAGCTTTCTCCGATACGCTCCGTTAATGCCACAGTGCGACGTTCCTCCATTTTTCTTGATCTCTTTTAACTCTTGGCTATCCACATCTTTATACTTGCGGGAAATTCACTCGGTCCAGCGAAGCTTGGCAACGATTTGCTTTCGCTGCTTTTTAAGGACACGCGACCACGCGATTGTGCCAATAATGAAAGGAAAATTGAAGCACGAACATCAATTCGATCACAAGGCGGGGGTTAATCAAAACGTACAGGCGGCTTCTTAGTGCTCAAACAAAGATGTATGCAATGTCTGACGTTTTAACTTAGCACGAGCTTTATTACGTAATGCCTTTGATGTAATGTGAAAAAATGATAAAGCAAACATATTTTTTTTATATAAATAATAATAATACAAAGTAACATTGACAAGATGGATTATCAAAATCAATCAATCAATGAGATTTCAACATGAAAATAATAATCATTAATTGATTAATGATTATTATTCGTCAGATTATGTATTCGTCATCCAAAATTCAGCTGATTTAAAAAGAAAATATTCTTTCATAATTTAGATTTTTATCACTGGCTGCAGCCTAATAAGCTTCGACACTTGGTATTAAAACAAAAATATAATCAATCATGCGCTGAAAAAATAATAAAAAGTTAGATTAACGACAAATTTATAATTAACTAAAATCGAGTTTAATCCTACACGTTTTTACGATTCATGTAAATTTAATCAAAAATCTTGTAAATCCAGCTCGATTTTAGTTAATTTAAGTTTGAATTCTTTCAATTTTTTAATGTAAAAGTGGATTTATGAAAGCACTTTGAATAATATTGTAATATGATTTCTGGTCGAGTTTTATACGAATTTTAATTTTATGGGCTTTAATTAAAGTTTAAAACTTGATTTATGAAAAAATGTATGTATAGTGTTATTAAGAAAAGCATGTTAGAAGCAGGACTAAACGAGTATGCAAAAAAGTTTATAGTAAACTCACAGTTACTTTCTCTTTCTTCAACCCTATGTACTTTTCGACCTATATTTGAGTACTCGTATTTAGATTAAATAACGTAACACCTTTTATATAGAAAGTATCATCTTTTCGAAGAGAAAATTATTGTAGAGTAGTAGAGTTATTGTTTTCGTTTATGGCTAGCAAATAAACGAAAGTCTTAAACAATTAATTACTTTAATTTAAAAAATAGTTTCATTTTCATGTACTATATAAGACACTTTTAGCATTTAATCATATTTAAGAAACACCGTGCAATGACTGTTTTATATGTAATGTAAGAAAGTATACTATAAACTTATAATTGTTAATTTTTTAAAGAATTATACTCCTTATAGATAACAATTATAACAGTAATAAAAAATTATGTGATGTTAAAAATAATAATTAGAAGATTATAATAAAATAATTTTCATTTTATTTTTTTAACAAATCCTATAATTAAACTTGGAAAAAAATATTAATTTCCACCACCTAAATTATCTATGCAAATTTCCTGAGGGTAATTACACTTTAGTGATGTTATATTTATATTAAGTACGATTTTGCATAGCCGCATATTTTATTGTAATTAAATTTATTAATATTTTGCAAATCAATATACCATAGATTATTTTATTCATTAAGTATTATATTAAATCATTAACGCTTAGATGAGTTGTTCCGGTGTATTGCATTCCTATCATATTGTATTCCTTATATGCTTGCTTTATACTCAAATTAAAACTTTCGGCATTGTAATAGTTACTTCAGAACTATTTATATAACAGAAATTATGAAAAGTTGTATGATATAAAAAACAATTATTTCAAATTAAATTTTTGTAAAAATGTTTTAAAATAGAATACCAATTTTTTAATTTGGTAACATTGCAAATTTTATTAAAAATATAAATAATCATAGAAGGAAAGTTTATTAAATTTTTTAAATTTTTATCGGATGGAAAAAAAAAGTTTATGTCTATATTTCTAAGAGGTTACTGAAATCCTTATTGTGAAGTAATAAACCTTTATATTTTACTGTTTTAATTAATAATTAATAAATTAAAATTAATTTAAGTGAATTTCGTATAATATAATATTTTATTAATAATATCATAAAAGTTATAACTATATATTATAATGAGAAAGTTATTTGTAAAAGATCATAATATTAAATTTATAACTTTCTTTAAAAAATATTCAGTATAATTAATTAATTTTTATACATTTTCGTAAAATATGTTATTTTATTTATAATTATTGAAGATTCTGTTTTAATTAATTCTATTATTTTTTTAGAATTATTAGGTTGACTATGTTATAATAAACTTATCAGATATATAAGCAGTTTGAAATATTATTTAAGCAATGTGTTTTTTTTTCATTTTTATTATTTTATACCTTTTTTTGTTTTAATATCATAAAACATTATTTAAAATTTTTAAATAGTTAGATATTCAGATAATTATTTTATAATTTTATTTGGTAATACATTTAGTAAATAACAAGTTAAAAAGCTGAATATTGGTTTCGATAAAGAACAAAGCTATTAGTTTTTGTTAATTTTGCGCATTAACATGCATATTTTGCAGAAGCAAATCGGTCTAACGTAATATATGCTTTTTGGTTTGTCCCGATGTCGATGACATTCTCTTATGATTCGATATTTGGGAATACACCATCTTCGGCAAGTCTGGAATATAACAATATTTATCATTTAATATTTCCTTTGATACAATTTTTTATATAAAAATATTAGTTTATACAATAATTAACAACTTTTTCCGCATTATTTATATCATATTTTCAACAACAGAATACTTTAGTAATTAAAGAAAAAAATTTACTAAGGAAAAGTGCTTTCTAAATCATAAATATCTTATTCTTATTTTTTTCATCATCGTACAACGCATGATGTGAAACTTTTTCATGTTGACAATGAATCTTTCTAGTTCATTAATCGGAACTCGAATAATAATCAGTAATTGTGAAAAAAGTATAAGAAAAAAAATAGCATTATTGTTATGAAAAGTCAGTAAACTTAAGAACATATTTAAAGATTGAAATCACGATTTAAGAAGAATGTTCGTTAAAAACTTAAAAAACAACAATTCAAGATGCAACATAAGAGATAAAGCAAGAAATTTCTTTCTGATAAATCAGTCTTAGCGTTAAATTATGATTTAGTTATTTGCTGAAGTTCAATAAACTTTAATACCGACGTAAATGAATAATTTGTACGTATCATCCGTGACTTAAACTTTACACGTTTTTATGATGCCAGTGCTTGATTAATTTCACTTTTATGATCAGTCTTTTTGAAACGCATTCTTCATAATAAACCTTTCAATGATACGTTGAAACAAAAGAAATCAGTAAAGCTGAATTATCTTTCATCGAATTGAAACTGTTTAACATACTAAGAAAAGATCGATCTGATTCACTGATTTTCTTTCATGATGTGCGAATCGATCATAAAGCCGTCCAAATAGGTCACGAAGCATATTATAAAGAGGAAACGATCGTCCTCAGATGTCGCGCAAACGAATCTGCATCAAAAGAATGTTTAGAGAAAGTCTTAAAACATGGCACGAAAATGCACTTTTCTGCCATGAATGAAAACGGTACCAGAAGTAAATTGTAAAAATATTATTTTTTATTTTACGTAAATACGTAAATATTAAATTTAGGGAAAATATTCTACATTACGATATTCATATATGTTTCATGGTAACACGAATTCGAGAAACTACTTTTGAACTAAAATTTTGAAATCGCGAAATCGGTTTTTAAGAATGATTTATTTGCGCCAGTTTTCAAATATTCTGAATTGTTATGGTAAAACTTAATTTTATATTAAAATTTATTTGCACTTCTTTATTTTTTGTTAAATTGATGACGCGTGACGTATTTTACATCAATGCGTCGTATAAAGTACAGTCTGAAAGTTTTCGATTGCAATTATAGATTGAAGAAAAAGGATATCTGCGGTTCTGCTGAAATATTGACAAGAAAGTTTCGAAACATTAGATTCGCTTGGTCAATCATTGATATGCAAATAATCCGTATTTGACGATAATAAAGTTTGACGCTTCAGTAAAGGGTTTTCGTTTAGAACATGTAATTTGATTCCAAACAATTTTTTAAATTACAAAATATCTGCAAAAAAATTTACAGATTGTATAAAGAAATTTAAAAAATGTTATTTCCTATGATTTGTTTTTTAATTTTGAAATTTATAATTATAGTATTATATATTATATAATTAAAAAAGTTGATTAAAAAATACTACATATTTTTTTAATGTGTTTATATTGGAACATTAAGTCTATTTCGTTAAACTTATTAAAGAAAAACATTAACATTTCCATGATAAAGTAATTTACTTTATTTTGTTTTACCTATGATAAAATAATAAATTATAAAGGATATAATGTCGATAACGCAGGCAGTGATTATTAACTTTCTAGGTAGAGTAGATTTCCTAAGAGATTCCTTAAGTATCCTTTCATTCGGCTAAATATGAAAACAGCTTTACCGATACGAAGCAAATTTCTACTGTATCGTCTACAAGTATAATTACTACAGCGACTAAAAGTACTTTCAGGATTCTACACCATATAAACAACTAAGTTAACTGAAAAGACAAATTTCATGTATCTTCTTAGTCAATCAAACTTTTTTACATTGACCAAATATTTCTTATTCATGTTTTTTTAACTGTTAAAATGTATCATTGAACTTTAATAATAATAATGATAATAATTAGTATATTAATTAGTATATAATAAATCAAATAAAAATAATTACATTGCAAAGTACTCTAAAAATGGTATTGACATATAATGCAATTTTTAATACATTCACTTCAATAAATTTTATCATTTTATCACAAAATTGACCATGCACAAATGCAAAATGTTATTAATTTAAACTGCAGAAAGTATCTACATTTTATACCCGTATTACGTTGCATAATACATTTTATTATTAAACTATATCATTAAAATGACTTAATCTTAAGTAATATATATACTTAAAATAAACAAAAAGTTTCATGCAGAGTAATGCCATAACGAAGAAGCATTTCTTCATATAACAAAAGCAAAAGAACAAATGTCCTACGTCGAACAAGCGGCAATTCTCCCTTATTATTTTTCATATCATAAACAGTTACCATAATTTGTCTTTTTTATTTTCAACACGCAACGCTCTACTAAAACGTAATATTTTCCTTTTTTCCACAACGCACCTAATTAGCAACATCCATATTTTTCAAGATTTCAATCATCAAACTAGTTTAAACGAGTCGTCTATATTTCTCGTCTACATCCCACATTTGTAATCATGAGCTCTTTTTTATTCAAACGCGCTCAGCATTGAGACGATGTTTTGATGTTGTCCGCCCACGTAATCACAAAAGCCTGTAACTTCTGTTTCACAGACGTGCGTATAATATCGACTGCTTTTTTATGAACTCTCTAAAGTATACACGTAACATTTGTTAAAGCCCATAAAAAATAAAATAAACAATGTTAATCCAACTATATGTTTGGGAAATATTGATAATAATTCAAAAATGTATATAACAATGTATTCAAAAATGCATGTATGATTTATCAAATGAATATTTAATGCAAACATTTAATACGATTTGACGTCAAAAAGTTGTTCAAATACTTATAAACAAAGATTTTGCCAATAACAGCAACTAATTGTTGAATCATGATTAATTAAAGCAATTAATTTTTCGATTTTAATTCAAATACATCTGCAACTTGCGTCATAATGTACATTTGAATGTTTGAAATTCTTTTTTTTACCTCATAGCATCTGATTAGAGTCAAATTCTTGGCGTTTTTGGTAAAATGATTTATCGCTTCATCTGTGGGAGATTGTTATTATTCAATCACAATGTAAATGCGGGTATTTGCTATTTCGTTAAAATGATGTCAAGTTTAAGAGACTTTAAAAGGCAAAGCGAGATCTACAATTTGCGGCGTGAAATTGAGGGAGAACTCTCCGGACCTTGGCATTTGCATCCAACTTGCTATGCCTTCCACGTTTGTCGTTGTCGTTTCATTGCGCGGTTCAGCGCAATGAAATTACTAAGATTGTAGCAAACGAGATTTCTACAAAGATATACAATTTTACATGCCGCAAGTCAATCATTTTCACAGAATGAATTACAACTGATAAGAGTTTATTACACTTTGATGGACAATTTTGATTCATTTATAAACAGATAACATTTTTGAAATACAAAGATTCGCTGACGCATTTAACATCTGAATGTTTAATCTCATCGACTCTTGAGCATTTTTAAACGCTTATCGATAAATGTTTTGTACTGAATACCTCCTTGCGCTTCATAGCCTCTTAATGGTAATTGTTTATAAAGAAGTTTGTAAAAAGCATTTTTTTGTACAATTAACAATTGTTTTTTTTACGTACCATTTGATATAAACGGCCATCGAAGTGGCGAGTGATTGTTTAAACGTGAAAACTAATATGTTTATTTAAACGAAAAACGTATCATTGCACTGATTTAATTAGTATTTGTTAAATTAAATAATAGTAACGGCTAAAACAAATGGTTGTTAACTGACAAGACAAGAGTAAGTCGAATGACTGAATGACCTCAACGAAGAGTGATTTGAGTGGGGCACAACCTGAGTTTCCCATTTCTTCTTTAAAAAGTAATCTTACACAACAACTATTCTGCCCGAGTCAGGAAGACCACTTTCCTTTTCTATTCGCACGCGACCGACTGTTGAAATTTAATGACCTGTCTTGCACACGAACAATCAGTTAATCTAGATACGGAACAATTTGTATTGTCTGGTACAACGATAACTGTTAGTTAAAATATTATACATTTTATAAGAATAAGTGTTGTTCATTTTAGTCAAAGTTGCAATTTAATTGTTTAGGTAAATTTTAATATCAAAAAAAGTTGTGATAAAAAACGATAAAATTTATGCTTTATTTATGTAATGAAAGTTGTTAATTATTTGAATGTTAATTAGGCTAAGTTAATTTAGGATTATAAGAATAGTCTTGAATAACTGATTAAATAACAAAAAACAGCAATTGATTTTTATAGATATTTTTCATATTCAAAAACTGTGTATTTATTAAAAAAATAGTAGGTTAGTTAATTATTCTGTTTAACTAATATAAATAACAAAAACAAAACTTTTTACTCTGGAAATTTATATGATTATGAATAAACATTAAAATAATAAAACTTAGGCATTAATAATTAAATGAAAGGAAAATTTAATAATGAATATTTAAAATGTATTTATTCAAGTAAATGAAAATGTCTTAAATACAAATAAAATGAAAATGGTGCATTTTCCATACAAATATTATACTTGTGGAAATCACAAGGAATCTTAATTGTGCATACATATTGAATTGTGTAACGACCTTAAGATGCACGACAAAACTAACAACTTATTTCACAGTCACAGTGACAATGGAGAAAATACATTAACACGTTACTCTTCCATTCTTTTATGAGAATTTGATGTGTATCTGCTTTCAGTTACAATGAAATAGTTAGCATTTGACACCCGCAATGTGAAGAATCAAATGAACGCGTATTCCTGTGAAAATCTAAGAAACATTTAAGTGAAAGTAATTTTATTCTTCGAAAGATTTTTAAAAGTTAACTACTTTAACTGTTTTTTAATAATATAATTTTATCGATATTTGTTCTTTGAATAATGTCACTTTAAATAAATGAATTGAAAACAATCTAGGAAATTCGAAATAGAATTATATAAATAATTATTTTGAAAAATCATATACATTTTTGAATATTTACTCAATAATAATCATTTAAAATTCAATAAAACTCATATTTTAATAACATGTGACGTGAAGATAAAATTTTTGCGGAAACCCCGGTAATCTGAGCAAGAAAAGTGACGGAGGCAAAGTGTTAAAATCATTTGTAATTAAAAAGCCAACTTAAATGAGACATTTATGACGAGCTTAATTACTTTTAATTGTATTTGTCAAATGTTATGTATTACTCTAAAAGTAACGGGTCAAAATTATTTTTAATTATACATAGCAGAATAACTTCTGAAAAACATTAAAGTAAATTGCATAATTCAATTGCATTTTTTCAGTTAATATAATATTTAAACTCTTCTAAATTAAAAGAATTCAGACTTTCATAATATAAACCAAATTTTTAAATAATATTAACTCGAAACTGTATATATAATTGCTACATACTTGAAACTTTATGTTTGCTCTTTAATTTTTGAATCCATTAATTAGAGATTTATTTACGTACTCAATGTGTTAAAATATATTTGAAAAGGAAATGAAAATAATTTTGAACCACCATACGTATTTAATACAAACGCGAAAGAATTCACTTAAAATGTTCCGGAAATACAAGTTGTTAACTTCGCTCGTTACACATTTCTGTCCTAGAATCTTTGCAATTTACGCACGCACACACTAAGGTACGATCTTAATAGATAACAAATATTTTTTTTAAGCAATGCGATTAACAAAAGAAATACTTTTTCTAAATTGTTTTCATTCCATCAAACTCTGCAGGCATGGACATTTATTGAAATTGTAAAAAAATGTTTTGAGAAGAAATATGTTTAAGACAACGTTTAGAGTAGGTCGTATTAATTAAATTTGTTTATAATCATAAATATGAGGATAAAATTGCTAACTTAAAAACGAAACGTTCGAAATGCAAAAGAATGACGAACACAGATCCATAAACAACCTCAAGACGTAGGTGATTTCTGAATTCAGGGTCGCGACATGTGGGCGAACATGTCGCATTGATCGAACGTTCAGGAAATAAACAAAAGCTCTTCTGTCGCACGCGATTATCTTTTAACGTCCTTCGTTTGGCTAATTATCAAACAATTAATGCCCAAAAATTAAATCAAAATTCTGCATTGTCAATAAGCATTATGTAAAGAAATTAGTCAAAGCTAAATACTCATTTCACACGGAAGGAATGGAATGGTAATTTTTATGAATCATGTTTGAATATTATTGTGTTAATATGCGATGTTCAATTTTGTTTATACATTAAATGATTCTAAGAATGGTTTTTTTATTATTTCCAATAATGTTCAAATCGTGCACCTTGTATATGTAATTTATTATAGGTTATTTAAGTATATATCAAATTTTGACGTGTGCTAAATTATAATTTTGAATACACGTTACGTATACATTAAAATAAAATTGTGGTAATAAAAAATGTCGAACAAAGATTCTTCGAGAATCACTCCTAATTATTTTTAGAAGAATAGATATCATTTTTGTATTAAAAAAGTGATTTGTAATTCACTTTTTATATTTGGAAATCTTTTTAGTCAATCAAATAATAATACATGATAAAAATATGTGAATCATCAATTATTACTTATAATCTAAAACTTTTTCTATCGTGAATTAAATCGAATGTTTCAAAATGAAGATTTCTTACGTCTTAAAGAAAAAAATTTGGTAAATTGTTTCTTTATTTTTGTTTCTATTTATTGTAAATTCTAAATAATTATCATAATATCATCTGTTTAAATTATATAATTATTCACGTTTTTTCTTTGTGTTAAAACATATGTTTATCGAAAAATGTACTCAATATTTAAATTTTTTGCGAAAATAATATTAGTAAATTCTATTATAACTTAAACTTTTCCAACATTATTTCGTTATATAACAAAATATATACATTTAATCATCTGTAATAAATGTGTTTATGTAATTACATGCATACTCATTGTACAATGCAATAAAACATTTCTCTACAATATATATTTATGTAACATTTTTACCACAAAGAAATTCGCTTTTAATTTTGAAACAAATTCATTTTATACATACACAAACTAAATTAAAATTATGTTCCCAAATGTTTTAATTAAATAAGTACAAAATACACAAATATTTGTCTTAATTCAAATCTGCTAATTTGAATATATAATGTATGTATAATAATATATTTGTTAGCATCAATAAGATACGAGATAACATACAATGTTCTGTATCCTTTAATTTCAACATACTATAATAAATAATCATTAATCTAACAAATTTATCATTCAATAAATAATTATTATAAAAAAATGAGTAACTATTAATTACCACAATATATTTCAATGTCGTCTTAAACGCACACATCAAGGAATGCAAAACAGACCATAAAATAATATAATGTAGCATTAATCCCTCGTAAATCAAAGCTCAACAATCGCGATATTTCATCGCATAATATAATAGCATTTTACAGCACGCATTATCTCATAAGAAAAAGGTGAACTAACATTATTCTGTGAGCCTCAAACATATCGTACAAGCGGCGAGCGACGATAAGTGTGCTATCACGCTCCATATTTTGCTTTTTTTACAATTAAAATCCCGACGGTTTTGCTTAAAAGCCTTTTTCAGTCGCGTGTATCTGTTTTATCCAACTGCTTTGGGCTAGTTTCGCAATTCGCAATCGCAGCCATGACTAAGCACGACGCCAGGACATGCACTCGCTGCCATGCATGGCATACCGATGACGTAAGTTGGACGACTGTGTGATATATCGCCCGCAATTGCAACGACAAATGCGTTCAGACGCCATAGACTGATCATCAATTACGGCCCTGACCCTCCACGCCTGATCTCATTACGAATATTTTAACCTTCGTTAAACTTTTACTTTGCCGCGTGCACTTTCTTTTCTGTATTTTTCAAACAAATCGAGCGTGTGAAGAATACACGCAGAAGAAGGTCAAGAACATTCTCCAACGTTTGTTTTTCTTTTTTTGACGACAACTATTATGATCATTATTTTAATGATTATCATCTTACTATCATTTCCTTTTCAAATGTCAAGTTCTTTATCAATTTTTATAACTCTTTACTTTGTTTAAGAGTAATTGAAATAAGATAGAAATAATGTGTTTGGATATATAAATGCAATTTTTTATTTACAACTGGAAAACAAGTCACAGCTGTTTATATTGAAAGTATAGACACTTTTTGATGTTTTATTTCACGATTCTTTCGAGCAAGTGTATTAATACAGGTGACTCAAATGTTGATTCATAATATATCTCGAATGATGCGAATAACCAAAACAACATTTCGACTCCATAAAACTGGAAGTCGAATGACTTCAGATGAAGTGTCTTAATCGGCTGTTGAACTGACTGGAATAAAATTACAATAAACACCTCCACATATAACTTCAAAAATGAACCTTCATTTTCCAAACGAGGATGTTCAAGTTTTTAAGCAACAATTCAAAGTTGAAAAATGGAACTTCAATGCAACAAAACATTTTAAATAATTCACATATTATTGCACATAAATATTTAAATTTAAAGATTCTTCATTTAAAGTTTTCTGAATTACATAAATAAACAGTAAAAAGTATGTTTAAATTTAAAATAACGCTTATTTATTTTAAGACTGATTTTACATAAATAATTTGTAAAGATTTATATGAACGTAAAAGTGTAATTTTATAGCTCAACTAATACATCGTGATCACGTTAAGTAGTTTATATTATAACAAATTATGATCGTACAATCAAACTGGCTTACTTATCAAAGTCATTATAGCAAAGGAGAGTCTACTCGATATTTATATCAGGTTGTTTCATCATAAAGTGATTATATTTAAATTGTATCATAGTTTCATAATGATTTATTATAAATAAAATAACATATATTCATAATTAATAAAAAAAAACATTTCGAATATTTAATTCTGAGTCCACGTATGCAATACTAAAAATACTATACTAGCATTTCTCCTTATTTTTATTTTAATTTACAATTTTTGTCTAATTAAAAATTATTTTAGAATCTGCAAACATGAAAACTTTTTTTCGAAAAACTAGATCCTCGGAAGAAAAAAGGTAGATAAAGGATAAATGAAGCAGTTTTATCATGAACCCAAGGAAGCAATCCTGATAACATATAAAAGAATACAAAATTCTTACAGTTTTTGAAATATAAACTAATCATTAATTATAATCAGTACAATTCCAGAAACTGGTTTTCTTCACTTGAAACGATAATAATAACATTTTGATTTTTCATTTTTCATCTCACTTTCGCTTCGCACATCCGCACAAAATAAGACTTTCCAATTAATTGATTTTCAAATTTATACCTCGTATCCTTTAGCTCTCTCTTCCCAAATCGGATCGTCCCAACCTCCGCTGGATCCAGTTGATCCTCTCCTGCCAGAATCCCACGTGCTTTTTTTCAAATTATCCAACGAATCCGTTGAGAATCGAAACTTATCAATGGAACTCCTGCGATTATACAACCCCGAACCATATCGTTTTCCATAATCCACCGTATCGTATGAAGGTTCGCTCTTCAAAGTGACATTTAAATTGCTTCTGACACTTCCAGTATTATGTCCTGCCAAGCAGCTCTTCAAATTAGTATTACTCTTCAAGTCTGTCTTTTTTCCCAGATTATCACGTGACAAAGTCGAGCTTGTAAACAAATTGGACAAGTTTACAGGTCGGGACAAATTGGACGATGGTCTCTGTAAATTGACCATCGATTTGGCCACATAGTCACGTCTCAATGGTGAATTGTAGCTTGACAGGGTATCTTTCTTCAAATTACCCATTGACCTTCCCAGGTCATCGTTTCTGAGCAAAGGACTGTAATTCGATAGATAAGAATCTTTGCGAAAGTGGTTGATGGTACCAGTGGAAGCTCCAAGTGGGTTTCTGCGCAGGGTATTAGGGAAACTTGACGGATGGATCTCTTTCTTTGGGGTCAAACTAGTCAAACTACTGCGATTCAGTGATCCACGACGATAAGCGCAATTCTCCTTGTAATGTTTGCCATGAATTTCGCAACATCTCGTATCAATGCTGGCATAGTCCGGACTGGTCCTTTGTTGTTCCAATTTGACATCACGAAACAGCGCCTCAAGCTTTTTCACGGCTGCCTGCGCGGGTGACATTCTGCGTGTTTTCGTATCAAACAACCTGAAATTAAAGGCTTGACTTTGCACTAAGACTGCTTTTGGTTTGCTTTGCTGTTTCAACTTGTAAAACTTTGTGTCGCTAAATCTCACATATTTTCGCTGATCGGGGCCAAACAATGTTCGTGATGTGAGGTCTCGTGAAAGCACGTTTCCACGACCGCGTTCTGCCGAGATCACGTTAAGTGGCGTATACGCGACTTAACACGCGTCTATCGAGGTACTGGTTATGGCACTGGGGTCCCACCGCGGGAGACCCAGAGCGTTAAAGGAGCCCGCAGTCCCCACCAGCGACAACAACGTCTCAGCATTCGTTTAAGTCGAGGCTCCATATTAGGTCAAACTTATGGGATTGTCGCGCAAAACTCACTGAAATGCATACACCGATATTTGCACGGTCCATCACATCTTCCGACAACTTTGGCAAAATGACGTACAAATACAAGGTCACGAAGGCACGGCGTCGAGTTATTGGGCCCAGATGTACCATTCAGTCGTGGACTAACCGCGCCGTCGTGATAGTCGAGCTTCATTGGTCTAATGGAATGACATGTAAATCTTCAGAGATACATTTGATGAGATAATTAGAAATTCAGATAAGTAACAAGTAATTGCGATAAATCATTTGAGGATTAGTAATTTTGTACTTTCGGTTTTATTTTAATATCAAATGTGGAAATATGTAAGAACGTTTAAGTGAAATCATTAAGATATCTAGAAAAGAAAAAATTACAGTGACATCGTTGCATTTAAATAAGCTGAGATATGTGGTTGGATGAATGTTTGAATTCATCAATTAAGCTGCATGAGTCTAACGATTCAATCACATTTGAATTAATCAATTGTCAAAATTCAGAATTAATAGGAAAAAGTACTCTTAATTGAAATGCAACCTTATACTGTATTATATGCATCTGAGAGAAACGATGTAAGTATATATGCATACTATACTTCATTTGTTATGTCTATAGTTGATAAATGTTTCGGCTATTAACTTCTATAAGTCGAGATTTATAAAATACTTATGATGTCAGGAGAAAGTAATAATGTCATTTTACAAATTTTCCTTTGAAACGTATCATAACTTATATGAATACACAATTAGACGATGAGAAATAAACCTTTTTCCAATTACAAAGCGTTTATTTATGATTATTATGATATAGTTTTGAATATTAAAATAAAGTATAAAATTAAGAAGAAAAAATCATTTGAAGTTAAATAATAATATTATATAAATAATAATATTCATCCGTTAAATTAATTATAATTAATTTACCTTAACTCTTCTGTTCATTTACTGGGTAACATAAGGTATATCTATTAAATATTTAAGTATATATGTAAGATTTTGTATAAGAAATTGTATAATATATTGTAGACTGTATGAGAATTTTTTTGTCACGCATTAAAACTTCCTACGTTGACCGTTACTGTCACTGAATGAACCGTTAAGATACTTATTCCAGCAATTGAATCAACAATGTCATTTGTAATCTACAAGATTGTGGAGAATATATCTTCAAAGGTGCGCTGGACTCTCGACAGAAAGAAAACACTGACCTCCAGGAAATCAGAAATAAGATTATTATTACTAATATGACTGTGTGAGATACAAGTTTTACATATATCAAAATGCAATTATTATTTATATGCCGAAGTAAATCACTTTTATTATCATTTTTAATATTATTCGCAACATGTTAACGTGCATAAAATTATATTAGCATTTGTTAATCCACTATCCCGACTTGAAAGAGTATTAGACAGTATTTAAATCATAAATTATTTCTATATTTTGAAAAAAAAAAAAAAAAAAAAACATTTTTCTAACTTTTTATAATTTCAATTCTTTCGAAAGTTAATTTCAGTTATTAATAAAACATATAACATATGATATGATGTTCATATAATAATGTTAAGTTCAATTTTTTAGAACGATTTCTTTTTTATCGACTTTAACGCCAACTTTTTTCAGCGAAGTCAGAATACAGCGACATCGAACTAACTTCGCAGAAACTACTGCGATAATGCAGAACTGGCGCTTATCTTAAAAAAAAGTGCGCGTTTTTATATTTTCCTGCAGCATAGTAATTAAATGTAATTACATTTCATAAATGGTTTTCCATGTTTTATGCAAATATTATCAACGTATTATTGTCTCTGGAATACGATTTTCTTCATTATGATACTTTTTTATACTACTTTTTTTGTACTCCTTTTTATACCATAATGTCAATTTTGAGAAGTTGACTCTAGTCGACCTATGAAATATCAATTATGTGATATATAATTTTGATCTGCAGTGGATAGATATCAAAACTGGTAATTAAATATTATAAACACCGAAAGACAAGGAATGATATTTACGAATGTAAGACTAAGACAAAAAGACCGTGAAAACGTAATGTAATCTCAGAATGTTTATCGACTGTAGAATAATAATTCATACCTATAATCCTTTGTAGCAGATAATTGAAGTGTATGTAACGCTTCAGTACGATCAACGCTTTGCTCTGCTATTCTATAATGCTTCAAGATACATTATCTTACATTGTTCAAATTATTGCATATCTTTTAGAATGATCATCATGGTGTTTGTTATGTTATTTTGTACGGTTACAATGATTGACATACATGTAAAAAATATATACGTCCGATTCAAATACTGAAAAGTATGTCAATATAAAAAGTCCTCGAATGTGAAATGTGAAAACTTTGCTGATATTTTGCTAGATGTTTCTTTATAAAATTGCTATTCTTTTTTAATAAAAGATATAATAAGAATCAAAGTTACATTTTCCAATAGAAAAATTTCTTTCTAACAACACTTATCCGTAATAGATAAATTAGAAAGTATATATTTCTTATTGTTGAATAAGTGTAAAAATTAATTATTAACTTGAATTAAAAAATTACATTTTTCTTTATAATAGTTAAATAGCAGTAGCATACATTTCAATCATAACAAATCATACAGGTGAAGGAAATGAAGTAATTGATCTGGATAATTTGGCAAATGGTCCCAATAGACGCAATGAATATGTCAGCGACTCGCAAATCGAGCTCATGAGTGTCAGATATCGAGTTACAAACGACAGTTTGACACCCACGTGACGTGCTTGTCAACTGCAGTTCACCTTGGCAGCCGAAGGTGTATAACACTGAACAGAAGGCGTACCTTCCGAGACAGTGATTTGTAAATTACGTTCGTCGAACCTGATCCCTTTCGACTGTCGTTTCCTGTGACATACGTCATATCAAAATCAAAACAAATACTCTGCAAGAGACGAAAAACAATTTCTTCCTGTTACTATTTTCGTGTTACATTATTCAAGCTTCAATATGACATTGTATTGCAATGCAATAATAACTTGAGAGCAAATTCATTGAGTTATTCATAATTCATTCGAGAGAAAAGGAATTGAATGCGAATGTCAATTGTAAAATTGAATCATGAATACATAGTACTGAGATTTCAACTGCACAATGATAGAAAGATTGGCAGAATCAAAAATTAAACAAGACAGACAACTTTTAACATATAATGCAATACACTGAATGGTGTTATTGTTAAATGTATGACCCTTGAATGATACTAATACAGTCTTAGTTCAAACAACAGTTACTTCATGCGAATTAAAGAATCAATCGAACGAATTGATATATTTTCATTGTATAAATTAAGTCCAGTCATTTTCTTTGAAGTCTATATATAGTTTACGAAACATACAGTAACATAAATAATGTTCATTGAATTGAAAAAATACATCAACTTTAATTTGCATACAAAGTTAAATTAAAAATTTTCGTTTTTACATGATATTTTATATTGACATGAATCAAAAGCCCGTCATACTAATTAATCACATTGAATGGCCATTAAGGCGTTGGTCGAAAAACTGTTTGTTGTTCTAATTACATAACTTCCTGAAATCTCAACTCATCAGAAACTAATTTGAAAAACAGAATCCCGCAATGTTAACCAAACAAAGAATAATGATTGTACGCGATACAAGATGAAGCCATTATTCATTGTTGTTATTTCGAAGATCGAAGTCACGTCATGCGACGTAATACGCGAGCACAATCGATCATTCGTTAACAATAGCATTTTACGTTTGAATTATAATAGTATGGAAATAAAACGAGGAAGCATAGTTCGCCCACACGTCGCTGATTTTCATCGTCGCCGAGGATCAAAAGTATTATTGATGCATCTCGGGATTTGGTGACGTTGCAAAAGAACACTGCAACGATAAGCTGTGTGTGCGATTAGCATAACAGACTGCGTAATTTCACTCGGAGACTCTCTGTTAAATGCCGCATCCAAACTGATGTTGGAGCATTTTTCGTGTGGGTGCGCAGGCCTTGCAACAGAAGATTCTCGCAACGTTTCAGATCGGAAAGGTGTAACGTTCACTATTATGTAAGGTAACCAAACCTGATACTAATATATGGCTTTGTGCTTTTCAGCTATCACTTACACGCGTTCTTTTTAATATTTTTATCTCTGTCTAAAAGCCGGATGCCACGACAAACAATGCGGATGTGATGAATTATTTATAGTCATTTGGTTTTTCACTAATGTCTCCCTTTTCGCGTGAAATATTTATTATTATTGATGGACATTGTACGGAATTGAAATGTTTGTTTATAATAAAATGTATAAACAATTTTTTATTTATAATTAGAAAATAGATAATAATGATTTATTTTCAATAAATAATTTTATACTTCAACAAACAAACTAATTATCAATTCATTCATTCTTGTCTCAAGTTTGATCTACTTGTTGAATCATTTGTCCATGACCAACGGCACGGTTAAATCATCTAAAAAAAGTTACCGATTCAGCATTTTCTATTGCTGCACGCGTCGCCTAACCAGGGAACGAAGTTAATTACTAGAAACATTGAATTCAAATATTATCCATTCTTTGCTACCATTAGACAATTTACTAGGAATTTTTACTATTTTTATAGAAGTACGCTCCGAATAGCCATATACTTTTGTAAACTATTTCACTTGCGGCATATGTTTACAATAAATTTTGTAAAACAAATCTAATCAATGTTTCTTTAATGAAGTCTATATTTATCATTGATAAAAATAGGCAAGAAAATAGAGTTGTCAATGTTTGTAATTAGTTTTATGTAAATGATATAAGCTTTTTAAGTGAATAGAGAATTTGGTATAAAAATAATATAAATAAGTACAAACGTTTTTTTTTAACAAAATGGTTAAGTATAGTTTGTATGGACATGTTAATTAGTGCGCCCTGTCCGTTCCATTACAAACATTTCCGGTATGACACAATGCGAAATCATTCAAATATACTCTGACATCATACATAAATTGTTAAAAATGTAATGTTTTCGCTTCAAATAACACAAAATGAATCAAAATGTCAATTGCAATTATATATATATATCTCCACTTCATTAATTTAATGGAAATGAGACAAAATACTATGAAATTATGAATTATGAAAGATTTCAACAAATGATGTAATCTATAGAATATATACCTATAAGGTATATACTTTATGCACAAACTTTGTTTTATCTTTAAGGAAACTAAAAATAATGGCTTATTTTTTAAATTAAAAATAACTCGAAAAGTATCATTTACAATGTCAGTATGATTATTTCACAGTATGTAAATGTTACATCTCCAGCCGAACACATTGTAAATTTAATTTACGATTTGTTTGCCAATATTCAAGCGTGAAAATTATTCGGTTAACTTGAATCACATCATAGTTTCAATAACAGAGCGTGTGGCTCAAGTGATGAATCACCATCGCAATATGTTCGATTATTTCGAACGAAAGTTTCAGATCAATTAAAGTGCATGTAATTAAAATGCATAATCTTGTCTAGTCTATATATTGACTTTCATAAATCTAATTTATTTCGTAAAAATGAAACCTGTTAATATTTAAACAATTATTCCAATAATTATAAGACAAAATAATAATAGAATTTAAATGTTTTCAAGAACTCACTTTTCAAACGAACACCTCAACGAATCTGCTGAAAGATCTCACAACTGCTGGAGTTGAACTAATGTAACATTATTAATTATCGGCGTTAAAACACGCTCAAACTATTTTACTTTATGCTCATTTTCTGCGAAAGAAGAATAATTGCGGGGAGAAATAATTGTACTTACCTTCAATGGCTTAACGACATCGTAATGTCCTTGAATTCTTGTATCATACATGTTCGGTGTGGTTGAATTTTGCCGACTGAAATGAAAGAATTTTCTTAATGCAAGAATCGAAAAAATGTTAAAGATTGATGATGCAATAAATGAACGAACATTAATCTTTGTGTAATTATCTAAAGAATTAACTTTTCAATTTTTACTATTTTATCATTTATAATGCCTTTCCTTTGTTCCACTTAGAGGAAATTATTAAAGAAAAAAATTAATTATATATACATATATATAGAAACAATGATATTTATACTAACGGAGGATTAGATCCATTGAGAGTAGGTTTTGGCGACTGAATTCCTGATCTTGCTGGGGTTGAATGAACCGGAGAAGGCGAGCCCTTGTTATTTCCCAGAGGCTGCTTCATGCTGCAAAACCAAAATAAACATTTTAGAATCACTCGTTTACGAACACCGGCGCACAATTTAACGTTAAATGACAACCTAATAAAGAAGAACTCAAACAACGATAAATGCTTGGAAAGCACCGTTTTCGAGTGCTTCGACATTGCGTGATAAAGGCGTGACAAGATCAATTGTAAGGAGCAATTTTGGTTCACTATTTTTCTTATCTTCCGTTAGAATCTCGCTTACAAAATTATGTACTGTCTTAACGCGTGCGGCATTCCCGATCAAAGTGTTTGTCTGCCTGCCAATATCCTAATCCATGACACAAAGACAACGGTTCTTTGAGATTCACGCACGATGAATCAGGTTAAACATCCCCTTCGACAATATTTCTGATCGACAAACCACTCATGAACAATCATTATTTAAACAGCTCACAATAGAGAAATGTGAGTGGTGCAACGAACTTTGTAAGCAAGTGCGCAATGAGCACAATTTTGATATGCATGAATATTTTTGAGATAATTGTTTCTTCCGTAAGATAACTGAATATTATTTTTGGATCTTTGTCACGTATTTTAGAATAAATGTTATTTCATAATTGTTGAATTAGCAAGATTACAAAAGTAAAGTAATAATCTATTTTATCAGTCAGCAAAAAAATATATAATCAAATTTTGCATGCACTTACTTAATCAGAGATCGTTAATATCAATCATTCTAATAGTTACTAACAGTTATGACTATTTATTCGGAAAAAAAAGTTTCATAAACGTCAATCAATCATTTTCTTAATCGTTTGTTTACACAGAACCGGGTATTAATTACACATATGGTTCATATGATATGAATCTTTGCATAAATTGTATAAGCTATCGCAGAGTTTATCGAAAGACTATTTCTTTCAAACCAGCTAATATAATGAAATTAATTGAAAACGTGATAACAAATGTATCGCAGATGATGTTTTACATATAAATTTAATTTAATATTATAGAATAAAGCGATTCGAAATTTATCTGTGCAATAACTTTTTCATTTCGAAATAATGAGTAAAAATATCATTGCAATGAAACGTAATTTATTCATTTATCACAAATAAATAATTTAAAATAATCAATACTATTGTAGAAAATTGCTCTACAAAGTAATAAATTATAATCATTTATTAATATGAATATATGCTAATTCATGGGATGGAATTATCATTATATTAAGAACCGTTATCTTGAGTATGTTTAGTTTATGATTGAACAAAATTATTAATAAACTTAACTTTACATGCATATAGCATTTTTTATAATTTTATTTAAAAAAATAAATTATATCAAACAGTAATTAAATTTATTATTTCGCACCTTCAATAATAGTTATAGCGTATGATTTGCAATAGAAATGCACAGTTAAATAAACACTTTACCATTATTCAAGAGGTATTAGGAAACATTCAATGCAACTGTCATTTTCATTGTAAATCCACGCTCTATAAATCTTAGTATACAAATTTACTATATACTATAAGAGTACTCAAGATATTTTTAAATTGCTAATATACTTTTTGAAATTCACTTTGCTAATGCTTAATTGAAATTTTTTCTATCTTATCAAAATTCATATACTACACGCTCAATAACTCTAGCTTCATGATTCCGATTTCCTTGTGATATATCTATTTGAATATTTATATATAAAACTACATTTTAATCATAACTATTAAAAAAAAGTTTAAATGCAACTGCTAAAAATGAAATCATATCTGTTTCAAGATAAAGTATTATGATGTCTGACACAGCTAATCCGGCGCAAATATAAACCCATATAACAGTAGCTGTCATAAACTTAATGTTATCTAGCAAAACTTGTTCCATTTTATTTTATTTATAAATTGTTTCCTTAGTATTTCTATAATTAAAAACATAATTATTTGTTGACCAATTTCACGATAATTACCGGCTGACACATGGTGGTGTCGTACTGATGTTTCTCAAGCTGCACGTACTACTGTGTGTTTCATTTTTATTATAAACCGGTCGATTGTTCACAGAAATGCTAACCCTTTCGGCAATACGAAAACGTGGAGTTGTAGGTTTATGATAAATCATATTTTCAGTTCAAGTTTTTACACTCAAGTTCGTAAATCACCAATTTTTCACATTCTTCATTTCATCAATACTTCCAGTGATAAATTTAATTACGTCACTAAATGTCTACATAAATAAAATCCCGATGAAGACAACAATGCAGAATATAAGTGAAATTTCCGAAAAAAAGTAATGCAGCCGGCGAGGAAGATCAGCACGGAATATTCTCACAGCAACACATAAGCTATCTCGCAGCGTGACTGCTCCGTACTACGAACGTGTTGCACGCAGTCAGTCACATATACACAGTTGATACAATACTCCCTATAGTAAGCACAACGTCAGTCAGGCGGGAGGAGGAGATTTTGCTGCTCTATCGCTTCGTGATCTCGCGGTTGATGCCACGCTGCTGACCATACATAAATAAACTTTCAACAGAATCCTAATACTGCTATACTACTTCAAATAATAGACATATTTGGCGAAATCAAGTACATCAGTTCAAGTACAATCAGATAATTAATTTATTGATGTATTAAGTAAGAAAATGCAACAAAAACTTAACATTCTTTACATTGTTTCTGTAACTTATTCATCATCAGTTGTAGCTTATTTGAAACTAATCTTTAATTAGTATATTTAAGGATATCGTAAAAACGATATCATTATTTTTTGCAAAGACTAAATATTAAAATGAAATATGAAAAGAAGAATCTAAAGTCGATAATAATTAAGTTAAATATGTTTGCTTAAAAGTTATTATGTAAAAATTGACATTTACATTTCATAAATGATGCAGTGCGAAAAAAGAAATAGCATGATAATAAAGGAGGCAAGAAAGTGCACAAAGTGGCTCAACAGAAATGTTCTAAAAATCAAAATTTCTGATACGTTTAATTGTAATTACAACCTTTACAAGACATAGAAATGGTTCGTAGATAAGCTAAGAAAGTTGTTCCGGGAATATGCATAGCAAAAATGTAGGTGGTCGCGCTAACATAAAAAAGCATTTTATATTTTGAAGATAGGATTCAAGGAAACCTCGATGTTATATTGATATAATACTCATGAATTATAATCACAAGAATATGTGCAGAAACAGAATCATACTTCAGTTAATTGCAGTTCACGTTCATATTGCAGTTGTTTTTTATGCCAAAATTAGAAAAAAAAATATTTCTTCGTTATAAAATAATTTGTAATAAATTTTTATTAGAAAAAAGGCATGTAGTTTTTGTTCATCAAAGTATATCGATGAACTGGTAATTTGAGAATCAAATCAAGATGTGAGTGAAATATGATAGCTGGGAATTCGCAAAATGTAAACACAGAGTAACTCGTAAAAGTGCAAGCACAGATATACTATCCTGAATAAGATACTTGAAAATCTAGTTCTCGTGTCCTCTCATGTTATTTATTCAAAGATTTAGTTATATTTAAGTTTACAATACTTTCTTTATATATCACCCTTGAGACATTCAATTCCAAATACAACTTGGATAAAAGTCGGATTTTCATATTTAATTACAAGTGAATTTTAACTGGATTAGCAATCTAATCTCCCGAAATTGTTTCTCAAGTTTCAATCTAAAAGTAAAAATATTCTGCTCAAATTATGAGATATGAATCGGCGAAAAAAAGGGTTGCCCGTTGCTTTTGAGAAACATCTAGCAGCTGTCGCAGATATCTCAGCGGAAGCGAACGTGCCGTACTGCCGTTATTTCTCGTGCTAAACGATACGCCACTCCATATGCAACACGTGCGTTTAATTCTAACGACGACTTTCCTTGTGTTCACATAGTCGCGCTCGTTTTCCATGAAAACACATCTACGATTTGTTCTTTCCAAAATTAACTTCTCGCACTTTTTTAGTTACATTCATATTCGTTTTCCAATTCATTCATTTAAAAAGATAAATAATTTTGTTTACACAAACTATAATTATAATAAATTACTCGGCAGAAAATTAAATTTCTTGAAATTTGACGTGTTTCAGTAAATTATCAATATTATACAAATATGGCAAATCTTATAATTAAACAAGTCAATGTAAACGTGAAAATGATAGAGAAAGTAGAATCTTAAAAATCAAATAAGTATTAATTTATTTCATCTGTAATTTTATGGTATTAAAACGATTGCTGTTCCATATTCACAGCTAGCGTATGATACTACTTTTTTCATCTCAATGATGTTGCTTTCTCATTTCCAAACAACATACAGAGAATTATTTTATTAACATTCTTTTATTATTCTTTTTTCTGACTGCTCCCTTGTTTGATGTATCAACTGCAGAACGAAGTCACTCATGAATGACAGACATTCGTGAAAAACAAAATCTAGCTGCTTTGATACATCTAATATTTATGAACCTTTATTAGATGGTAATTGCATTTAATATATACTAATAGTTACAATAATAATAATTCAGTTGAACAAATCATGATCATGTAAAGAGCAAAAGTAATATTCATTAAATGTATAAAAGTAAGTAAGTTTGTAACAATTTCTTAATAAGCATGCATTGGTTTTAAACTTTTACTTATAATAGGATATACAGAAAATATGAAGCTAAAGTTAATAAATGAAAGGCTTAATATTGCACAAATAATTCTTCTATTTATACTATATCGCACAATCTGCAGAGTCTTTAGATAAATTCGAATTAACAAAGAATGACTTAACGTACTTTGTAATTAACATTATTTTTCATCGTGATAATTGGAGTCTTTCATACTAATTGGTTTGTGTAGGAGTACAAATCAGAGAAACAACTAAAGTATATAATTTAGTAAAAAAAAGCTTTACTTGAAATTTATTAACAGAAATGCAGGTATACTGATACTAATGAAAATTATTTTAACTGTTAAATTATACAGACAATTGTTTTAATGAATATTCAGTTTATGAAATTAATATTTTTCGAGCCAAAAAATATAATTATTTTCAAAAATGTTAATTAATTATTTACTTGTAAATATATATGTATATCTTTTCCCGCAAGATTTCCATCGTGCGGTCTATCGCAATAATATGAATAGAATGGCAAAACCACGTGATTATCATCGTATAAACACTGACAAATCTCATGACTAAGAACTGCATTGCGTATAGTCATTCAATTATAAATTTCATTAACAAAATGTACAAACTTTGATATATTTGATATATATAAAAGACTTTTTGTCTGTTGCTCTGTAATGATACATTGTCTTTTGTATTTTATTTATTGTAAATTGTTATACTTGTAACTTATATGTTAATCATAGCTTCAACTAAAAATTATGAAAATAAATGTTTTCAAAACAAATACAAAATTACGTTTGAACAATCTCAGAAAACAAATTGTATTTTCCTTTTTAGTTTTTAATTCACGTTTCAAAGCAAATTTGCACTTGACATTTCATAGCGTGATAATTTTAGCTACTTAAATGCAACATTTACGACTAAGCGTTGACTTTGCTTTTCCTTCGTGTCACGAAATGTTTTTGAAGAAAGACATAAGACAAAGCTTTTACTAGTTGCGGTTAAATTTTAGAGACGAATATTTTATTATATTATTATTTATTATTATTTTATATATTATAAAATATAATATTATTATATTATTTTATTATTATAATATATTATATTATTTATTATATTATTATATTATACAACGTATTTGTTATATCATTTTTATACTATTACAATTACATTTGAAGAAACAAAAAAGTATGCTGAAAAATAACTTAAAAATTATAAGTTATAATAAAAGTTAAAAATTAATCTTTACTTTACAGCAATGACCATAATAAATTCTGAAATTATATAGATAGTATTGAAATTTATAGGCCTGTAAAGTGAACATTTACACATTTAATACAATGCTATTAACAAATCATACAATTAAAACGAATTCTACGATAAAATATATAAACAATTGTTCGAAAATGATTATTGAACTATTTGAACTTTGAACTGAACTATTTTGAACAGTTCAAACTACGTTTATAATTAATAACAAAATGTAATCTGTAAATATGATTTTTGAATTATCATTTACAGATTTTGTGTAATTCAGATATCGACCAAGAAATTGGAGTGAATTTTATGTTCTATACTAGAAAATTGTATAAAATATAACGTACTTAGTTTCGAAATTACAAATGTTCAACAAAGTTCAATTGGCAAGCCTAGTAATTTAGATTTTCAATTTTTATTTCGTGTCAAATTTAAAACAAACAGCATATAAAAAAATATCTAAAAAATTACAGCATTCTCTAAAGTGGGTGGAAAGTTGACATATGTGGAGTTTGAATTTAGATGCTCACTTCAACTTAGGTCGCATTCCACACTTGAGAGTTCAATGGCAGACAAAAATATTTGCTATATGAAAGACAACGTTCCGAATTTGAAAGAAATGCTATTTTAATTGAAGTTACTTTAGAGTCTAGACGCTGAAATCGCTATTTTTAATGAAAGTCAAAAATATACAAGGATACAATGACAGTTCTCATATATCTTAATTAAATTTAAAAATATGTAAAATGTATTACTTTTACATCGAAAAATATATATATATTAAACAATACTAATGAATGTGTATAAATAAAACTATAAAATTAGTATTAATTATATATTAATTATAATACATTTAGATATAAATAACTCCAAAATATAATTTGCAATAAATTATTAATAAAAAGATAACAGTTAATTAAGTGACGCTTAAAATTATAATAAGTTTCAATATAATCAAGTTATATTTATTTAAGTTTCACAAACAGTGATGTCGGTAATGCCTGCATTTAAAAGTAAATCTTCACTGATACTTTAAACGCCATCTTTTAAACGAGAAAGTAATTCATACTATAACAACTTTACCGACATAAAATAAAACATTTCATAATTTTAATTATAATACTAAGACATTGAAAAAATTGAGAATCATATTTAATTATAAAACGTTTCTATCTATTAAAAATCGTTAGTTATTAAAATTCTAGATTAATTGAATTTAAAAAATAAAATAAAAAAGTATAAAAATATAAACAGTTTTGATATATATTAATTTTCAAATGTATTTTTTAAAAATTTAAATTCTAAATTCTAAATTAATTATTTATAATGTAACATTTAAATATCAAAATCAATCATGTATTAGAATATATATTTTTCTTACGTGTAGACTAATATATATACTCGTTATGTCCTAGATGAGTGTGAATTTATTCATCATCAACCCGGAAATTATTTATTTATCAATGATCCATAAAGAGACTCACCCTTCTCCTTGAAGTCTATTATCGATAACTTGTGAGGACAAGGGCGGTGCCGAGAGTTGCCTAACGAGTTCGTCTCGCTCCCTCTCCTTTTGTTGAATTGTTTCCTGTAACCTTTGCTTCTGTTTCTGATATTCTTTAAACAGATCGCCATTATAACTTTGTTCCAAGTGTTCTCCAGCCGTGACTGGTCGATTATGCACAATGGTAGGTTCTGGGATTTTTGCAGCTACTCCTGTGGGTTTTTCTGCCAAAGAGTCTCTCCTCGAACTTCTTGCCGTTGATGGCGCTGGAGACTCTCGACCAGGTAACCTTCTTTCTGGTGTCGATGTCACCGATGGATCTATTTTGGCACCTAATAAATACAAATCAGTATTTAATATTTTCTTACGACTTATATTACACACATAATAATTGAATTTACAAGTCACATCATTTAATCATATTCATTAAAAAATTAATTTACGGTTTTTTTTTCAATACAGATTTGAAATGAATAATTATAGAGAGCACAAAATAATCATAAAATGTATGCGAAAATAATCTTAAATACATTTTATGTTACATGATACATGATACTTTAATGATCATTGCTTAATTCAGTTAAATCTTTTCAAAATGAAATGTTGTAATCAGTCAGTAATTATACGATTCCTTAAACACTTCATAATCATCTCTTTATTCGTCATATAAATTTTACGACTCAATGATAGATATAGCAATAAAAGTCAGATAAAAAGATATCACTATAAATATTAATTACCGTCTGGACTTTTTGAATTAGCTCTCACTCTAGGTGGTGCTTTTGGTTGAACATTATTAATTGCTTCTTGAATTGAAGGTAATTGTTGAAACTCAGAATAACTCGAACTAAGGAAGACTTCACCTTCGTTTTCAAATAACCTGTCTACGCTAGTGTTCATTAATTTATTATTCTTAAAACCAGTCAAATGAAAGCTAGCAAATGATGACCTAGACATAGGATTGATGTCTCCCGTTGACAAGGCCATTAACGCGGCATTATTAATCATGGCATTTTTAGGTCCAGGACTTCTTGGCCCGAGACCAGCTTCCAAAGCGGGTACGAGACTCCTTGACATCATATCTGCGGCTGATCTTGGCCTCGTGAACGATATGGCGCTATGTGGGAAAGTCTTTGGCTTAATAGGGGTTATTAACATATGTTCTGTCCAAGAAGTTTCTAGGGATGGCCTTTCGAGTCGTTCCACATCAACGTTCAACGTCCTTTGCGCAAACGGCACCGCAAATGTTTCCGGTGGAATGCTCTGCAGCCACGAAAGTAAACTCAAATCTGAGTCACTAAATCCGACAGAACCGTCCAGCAGTCTTGAAAAACTCATTTCCACCTGAAAAGTAGAACGTCATTAAGTACAATAGATTATATCATATGAGAAATATTACTAAATAAAATATAATTTAAACTATAATCATCAATTTTGATATTGGGTATACGAGTTTTATGTGTAAGCTATTTTAATTGTATGTCAATTTTAATACACATAAAAAATTATTATCTTTTTTACATTGTTAAATATTTTGAATATTTGAACTTACTTAATTTCAAAATTATTTTATGGAATTTTATACTCAATTAACAAGATATTTAAAAAGTAATATATAATACTTAAAATAAATGGAAACTTAATATATGTCGCATCAAATAATCAATTTAATGCCATAATGTCATTACTTTTAATTAACCGGCACAAAAATCCGCTACAATTTATATCTTTATATTATAACGGACTTATTGTGCAAAACCGTAGCACGCTTTGTAATGTTAAAGCACGGAAGGTCATTTCAACAAAAACTCATTCACCTTTATTTGTAAATTATAAACGAAATGTCAAATTAACCCGTTTCATGCTATTAACCATTGTCCTCTATTGAAATAATACAGTATCATTCACAGTCGATGCTTATCATTAACTCCAATAATTGACTTTGTCAATAAAAATTACCTGTTCACTTTCTTTGGAACCAGTAGCTTTTGCTTGACAATAGTTGACACAACTTTCGTACAGTATTCCCTTTATAATGAGCTGAATCAGTCGATCGTTTTTCGCCGATGTAGGCGGATCTGAATTTTTTCTATCACTTGGGAGAAATTTTTCCACCAAAGGATGCACCTCTCGAAAACATTGCACTCTGGCATTGCTTGGGTTCCAGTCTTTATACTGAAAATGATCAGTTAGTCGCGGGAGTGCCAATAATAGACATAAACTTTTGTACTCATCCTGAGAAGGAGCAAATTTTTCAAGGTCATTTAAAACCTTCACAACCTCTTCAACAGCATTATCCACGTTACCATTGGTTGCACCGCTTATTACATTGGCCTCCGACTTTATACACAGTAATTCGATGTATTTGTGCCGAAGAATAGTATAAGTAAATTTGCGCATATCGAAATCCGGAAGGGATTCGAGGGGTTGAATAAATTCCATCACATCGTCCCATTGTCCGTCTAGAATCAACTGCCGTAGAAATAATACGTCGTCGCTGTACTGGCCGTTGATAACACCGGTTTCTCGTTCAAGAGAAACCTGCGAAATGTGCAGATCCCGACTATGCAGGAACTCCAGCGTAAGTCGCACCACATCCTCCTCGCGCAATGTTAGGTGCGCTGCCGGCATCACGTACCGAATACGCAACCTGAAATCATTCATTTCAATTAGTCTTCGAACAAAAATTAAACAGGATTTTTTAAATGACATTTGATAACATTGAAATGTAAGAAAATATTATTTTACAATTTCATAATATAAGTGATGAAAAAGTAGGATATCAGATAGAGGATATATTAAAAGGAAATATGAGATTTATCAGATTAAATGCTAAATATTTTATTTTATTTAACTTAAATATTGTTGGCGTAAAATCCGTACTGATTTATTGATTAAATTTTGTAATTCCGCGTAAAAGGTAATTTATTTAAAAAAAAAATAAATTCGCAGATACAGTTAGACTTAGAGTATGAACCAATTAAAAGTAAAAGATTCCAAGCACAACTCTTTTCACAATGTTTGAAACAAATAAAAAAATCGTAAAGTTCCAGGCATACTTTCTTCCTAACGTCATTACTTTTATTATTAAATTGCGTCTTATTTAATTAGTATTATTAAACAAAAGTACACATATTACATACAACTATATAATAAAGTAACTTTCTATTAATTATTTTGTGTAATACAGTTATTATAAATATTAAAATAATAATAAAATTCATTAACAAATGTATTCATAAAAAAATTGATAATAAATTTCAGTTGAAAGAAACTGTATTTCAAATTTTTCAAAGATTCCGAATATGAATGATGTTTATTACACGAAACGTGCCTTATCGTGATATGAACCCACGAGATTTCCAATGCACGAAGACAATAAATTTTTGATTATCATCAGATCCTGAAGGAAAATTTAAGGAACGTGTATTTTTCTAAAACTGTTAATTAAAAATGTATAAAAATTGTAAGTCAAATGATTCTGTAAATTGCAAGTTTCTTCTATGTGTTATTCTGCATAATTACATCAAACTGTATAAAATTAATTATTTATAAAATGATAATAAAAATAAATAAAAGTATGTTCACATTAATGCAATATTAATTTTTAAGTTTGAAGTCTATTCTTGTTTCAGTAAGTGTTAACCTATTTACAACAAAAATGATTGTGCGACAAATCAAGTATGAGTTGCGACTGTCCGACGTGAATACAAAGTTTTCTTTTCTAAAGTGCATTGCTCTTATTACGCGTCATACATTTGATAATATTTCTCAGTTGCAAATATAGTGTTTGATATTTTTAAATGCAAAATGAAAAAAAAATATATGTAAAACAGATTTCACAATGAAAAATTATAATTTATATATTATTAAAGACTCTAAATTGTACATATACAAAATTAACTAAAATGCATTATACAATTGTTATACATATATTTCCAGTTAAAAACAATTAAATTGTCATATTTTATTGTTCATTAATGTATTCACACTTTTTCTTTATATATACTGTTTGCTTTATTAATATATTAATAAAGTGTCGTAAATTCAAAAGAAACTTTTTGATGATGCCTCCTTAATTCACAAAGAGACAATATTAGTCTTCAGTTATAAAGTACATGCTGAGTAACTGAAATTCCACGACAATTAATTTGTATCGTCGGCATTTTTGATTATTTTATGGCATCGAATTATTATTTTGGTCAGTCGCAAGTTAACTACGAAAGTTACAGTTTCTAAGATGTTTCAATTACTTCGATTAGTAAGTTTTATAAATAATTAATTAGCAACATTTAAATAATTATTCACAATGAATATTCGAAGTATGTCCAAAATTTAAATTTGTTTATAAAATACTTTGTTTCTTTTTTATTTAGATTTCAGTTGTACTTTTGCTTTTGATGATTTCAAAAGTAATTACTAAGCCTATGTATGTATCGCCTCAAGTGAATCAGCTTTCGAATGGAGTTCAACCGGTGTATTCCAATTTATTTACATCGAATGTCAATCAGCCTTACAATTACGTTTTACCGTCGCAATCCTATCAGCAACAAATCTACGATCCATCCGCTTATCAAACAATAAGAAGTCAAACTAATCAAGTCGTCGGAAATCAGTGTTGTTTGAAGCCGTATTTCAATTCTTTCAACAAGAACTTACTAGACTATTACGTTAAACTGTATCTACAAACTGGTGAACCGCAATATTTGTTACAATTTAATCAACAAGTTACACCGCCATTAACTTTGAAGATATCCAAAATAATCACTCCTTGTTTGGATAAATTACCGTATGATTTTGTTGGAAGTTCTAAAGACTCACAGGTTTATATTATTTGCATTAATATTTTACATTTATAATTTTAAAATTTTATCTGAGAATTAATAAAAATAAATTAAACCTAATTCTATAGGTAGAACAAAACCGTGAATTCTCAGAAAAATCCTCCAGGGACCCTTATATCTTTGAAGGGAAAACCGAAATATTTTCTGATCTGGCCAAGAGCCCGTACTCAAAACAATCAAAGAAAGTAAACGACAAAAGTTATTATAATGAAGGTAAGTTATTTTGTAATACATTTAATTACTAATTTTGTGTATAACATTTAAATAATTTAATTATTAAAAAACGGTATAATACAATCATAAATAATTTATGCCTTATATTTATGTTCCGTTATAAGAAACAAAAAAAATATACAATAAGTTTCGGTAAGTCCTCTAATAATTTTGCAATTTCATTCACTCTCCTGTCATACTTCACGTTGGAGATGAAAGTTACACATTCAAGTACATTGAAAATGTTTTTCAGAGACAAGATTTGCCGAACATTTGTCACTGATTGAATGCTAAATGATATTGCAGAAACATAGTGAATATTATTAAAACAAATAATAATTTTTCAGTTTTTAAATAATTATTTTAATAACGGAACAGTAGTGATAAATGAAATGCAAATCACTCATTTTCTTTAGTTAAAAATTAATTGCAAACGTTTTAAATTATTAATATTATTTATCGAAATATTGTAAGTGCAAGAGTTCATTTTTCTATTAAGATTTCTTACCAATTTTTTAGAAGAAAAGATGAAGCTTGATGGAAAAAAAGAAACAATGGAATCAACAGACACAAATTCGAGAGTAACTGATGATAATGAAAACAATGACACTGGGATTGATGAAAATGAATATTCAAAAATTATGACTTATCTACAGAAGCAAATGAAATCAAAATACAATAAGAAATCATCGAAGAAAACTGAAAGTAGTGCACAATCAGTTGTATTTGACGAAAGAAACAGCAATCAGGTAAGAAATTGATTTTTATGCAAGACATCTATTGCATACATTTAAACAAATTTTCTTTGTAAAGTTCTCTTGAAATGTAATGCGTCTATACTATAGACTCTATAGAATCATTTATATAAATATATTTTGTCTTATTATATTTATTTTACAGATGAAAACTCAAAAAAGGAATTTGGATAACTTAGATCTTGAAATAAATACTCCGTCAACAGCAAATAACTTAAGAACGTAATAGTAATTAAACACAATTTCTTCATTTATTTTTTATCATAATCATTTTTATTATTAAATAGTTAGTAGATGAATTCCATCAATTTCATACTACATACACTTTCTTCATTATATCTACATTCGATTATACTAGTATATATTTTGTAACAAATTATCATATCTTGTAACAATAATCAAATTAAATATAAGTCTTTCTAATATTCTAGTAAATTATGGTTAGTCTCATCAAAATGTACATTTTATTGAACTATTTGAGTATAACTATTCTTTTTGGAACGTGATTTATGTTTAAAATGGATAAACTAATCAATGTAAAATCATATATTTTATAATATATAGTAGAATTTTGAAATAATCTAATGAAAAACATTTATATTTATCATATTGACCTTACCATGAAGATGAATAATAGATATGTATATTTTTTACAAAATCATGCTGCAACAAAATTAACTATACGGAACTGTTAAACATAATTACTCTACATTCGCATGATTAATTATTCCGTAGCGTTTTTATGTAAATCAGCATTATAAATGCAACAAATGATAAATTCAGACATAAAAAATGATGATTGGCTTAAAGCATTTTAAGCGTTAATCAGCCTCATAATTAGCTTTATTCCAATAACATTTCAGGATAAAATAAGACATACATATTTTAATAAATATTGTAGAAAAATGCTATAATAATTGAATGAATGTTGAAGGTGTAACACTTTAAAAATACTTTCAATCCAATTATTTAATATTGACGATTCAGAACATATTGACAATTGAAATTGATATTGATTTCATCCTTCAATATTGTCATGCCTCTGCAAAATAAATAATGGAGAAAAAAAATTATAGTTTTGAGAGCAATATCAGATATCTAATTCAGGACGAAGCTTTGCACTTAAACTAATAATATATTATTTTGAGTGAAAAATATGTCAATATCAACCACTTATAAAAACGTTCAATATTTTAAATATTTCAACATGAATGATATTTCAATCATGAATGATTTTTATGAACAGCTGAAATTGTTCAATCAAAAAGAAAAATTGTATGAAATCTTTCAATGATCTATAGTGTATATAAGACTCCAAGTTTGCAAGTGTTTAATAGGATCATTACATGTTTTACTCAATTCTTACATAAAATTGGCAATTGTAGAACACTTCTATATAGTTAGAATATTAAATCACGCATCAGACATTGACAAGTTAAAAAAGAGTTTAAAATCAATATCGTCTGGCTGCAAAGCTCTCCTGTAGCATCCCTCATCTTCAGTCAGCCCTAAAGCCACAGACACACGCCCTACTACTTCAAATTGCATTCCTAGACACTTTGCTGAATTACGCAAACACGCGGATCGCCTAATTAATATACTATATTCATCTTATGCTTACATCGTCAGTTTGTACCTGTTGATAAGCTCATTAACTAATTAGTATCCATTTTGCATGTTTCTTCATTACATCAGTATCTTTCAACTATTACATCAAAAGGGTGCATTCATTATTGATCAATTATTAGTTATTAATTAATAATTACTGATACTGACAAAAGAAAATATAGACTAGAACAGTAATAGTAATGAATAAAATTTGTTATAACATATACATAGTAAATAAATTTATTAACTTAAATAAACATATAAGTTAAACTTACTTTTGTAAAAAACAATTTTACAAAAATACAAATTTGCCTTTTTTCTTTCAAAATAGTTTTTATATATTTATATTACTCAACTTTCGAGATTTATAATTTTTTTGTATTTTGGAATATATCATAAACTCATCGCAAAAATATGGTTTTATCCTTTCATCGCCACTAGACTTTATTCAAAGTACAGACTTAGGCTTAAACTAGAAAAGAAAAAAGCAGCTGAAAGCTCAGCTTTTCTATCTAGTTTAGAGAACTTAAACGAACGACATACCGCAAGCAAAGGAAACATCTCCAAAGAGTAATGAAAGCATTCACGCAAGGGATCTTTAAACCAGGAATTCAGCAAGAATACTACCTTATTCCCCGAGCGCATGTTTACTTCGCCAGATGAGTCTCTGGCGGCGATCATACTACCATCTTAACCTCAAAATGATATAAATTCCTCCAAGAAATATGTGCAAAGTGCTCGTGTCATTGCACTCTGCACGTGTTCCATAAATTTCCTTCTTTATTCCCTTAATCTTCTATTGATTTTTCCTTGATATTGATGACTTCGTACCAAAGAAAAACAGTCAAAGCTTTTGAATATAAGTAAAAATAAATCAAAATAAAGCAGAATATTAGAAATATTTGATTAACATTCAAAATCATTTCATGGAAGTAATATGAAAACATTGAATATATTTGTTAGAGATAAAATCTTTTATGACCATACATAAAGCTCACTAATTTTCGTCAAATAACTCCATTGAAAAATAATAAAAACACATTGAAAAGTCGTAGACAATTTCATTGTTTCTATAGCAGTGCTTGCGGGATTCATAATAGAGTATTACCATAATGTCTAGTTGCCAATTCGTCTGTTGGGTTGGCTTTAGCCCTTGAGCATCAGAAAGGGAAATTCGCCGCACCGTCATGAGACAGATTAAAGAGAGATTAAACATGCTTGCTATCATATTTCTTTCAGGTATATGATTTTCATCGCCAATTCTGTTTTCCCCCTTTTTCGTCAGATTCATTCATTTGCTCAAAATGTACAATATAATATTTATGTTTTAATATTTTTCAACGTGTATTATTTACAGTCAAATAAATAGATAATATTTTTATGTATAACGTATTATAACGTTATTAATCTTATATATAAAAATATATATAGAAAAATAAGAACTTGAATTATCACTTTAAATGTGTTTAGCAAGTATGGTATATATATATATATAAAATAGTATAAAACATGAAAATACAATAGTCAATCATGATTGCGAAGTTACATAAAACTAGTTACTTTATTGTTTGACAATTGGTCTTTCACGGGTCGTTGACATCCACGCGATTCACGTTACAGACATGAATGAAAGCAAAGGTGACGTTTTGCACGATAGATCGGAAGCTAAGCCTACGTGGTTGAGTTGAACCGGCGGCGCCCGACATACTGACTGATCTCAAACAAAACTCCAAGTCAATAAATTAGCATTTGTCTACTGAGAAATTATATATGCTATTTATAGCCGATCATTTGTACTTCTAATTTATCATACATATTTTAATACATTAAAAGAATAATTAAAAAAATCTTTAAATGGATAATTTTATTGACAAAATAAAGGATAAACATTCAAGGATCTACTTTGTAGATTCTACAAAATAAGTATGATTTACGATAAAATATTTAATAATAATATAAAAATATAATTCAGTAAAGGAAATAATGGAAATATCGATCAAACGCAATAAATATTAATTTCAAAACTGATTATAGGTATAATGCGATTAAGTTTTTTGATAAATTGATATATATGATTATAGTCATATGATAATTCTTCATTGTGCTTGCTTTTTGCGTATACATTTATGTGATTAATATTTATAGCCAACATATACGTTATCTACTGTTTTAAGAAACATATTTTCTTTCCAAAATAATAGTTCAGTATAAATTGTTAGGAATAATGAATGCACATTTTTTCGAAAATGTTATTTGTATTAGAATACTATTGATTAATATAATTATTAAAACAATTCCAATATTTCATTCTGTTTAATCGTAGATGAAAAAGTGAAATAAGAGAAAGTTTAATTTAATTTTTCAGCTTTTGCTAATCAAGACATATTACTGAAATTGATTTATCTTAGACTTCTTTATTGGCATTTCAAAATCGAATTTCATTATTGTAATTTAATCATCTATTCAATTGAAAGTGAAAAGCTATTACCGTGTTTTCTTCAAGTTATGCAACTTATCCCATTCAAAATTTATGCGATTTTGTAGTATGTAATTTGGTAATAACTATGTTTTGGAGAACAATATTATAATTTAATAAATAAATACTTTACGTTAAATGATAATCAAAAAAGAAACTACTGCTATTCTGTCGAGCAATTTCCATGATTACTTTAAAATTTAACAATTAATATTGCATATCTGCGTATATACATTCACTGACTGCGTATGACAGTAAATAGATGGCCCGTTACATCAAATATATGCGATTAAATTTTATCTACGCGTAGTAGAAGAAAACGTACGCCAAAGAGTATTCGTGATAAATCGAGTTGTCCCTGTAGAGGACACTAAATTAACTTAAGCTGCGCTCCTACGATAACGGGTTTCGCTATTTCTACGTGCAGGATTCCGCAGATGCAAAATGTTCCTTGGAATATCTTTGCCATAAAGAAAAAAAATGTCAAGGGACGTGTGTCTTTCTCCACGTTTATCAAGAAAAAAAAACCATTGACACTTGTGATTTCTTATTTTACATATAGAGATGTTGCGATAACAACAAACATGTAGTTCATGAAAAATGTTATACAACTACAAATTTAATTTATTTTATTAATAAGTTCATATTGCAAATTTATAGTGGAAGTTAATAAACTAATCAAGCAACCGTTTAATCCTTTTTATAACCGACATTACTTACAATATTGCAAGGAATTCTTCAATAAATAAGATATTCTTATCAAAAATATTTTTATAGTACAACTAATCTTAGCAAGAAAGTGACCTTTTCGTGGTCATGAATTTTTCTTTAACGGTCACGTCACGGTCCCTCTAATATTCCCTATTTTGTATTTCAATTGATGTACTGTCAAGAGATAAAAACTGCCTGATTTACAAAAATTGTTATTCCTAATTGTATTGAAAAAGTAAATTACATTAAACTGACAAATCTGTTATCAAAGTACTATTTTTTATTTAAATTTCACGAACTTAATTAAAATGTTATTAATTAAAATGTTGTTTTGTTTATAAAGTGTAAGTAGATTATACAAGTCATAAAAATTGTTTAATCGCACATCAAAAATGAAAATTGTAACTATATTTCATTGGAGCAACGTTCGTTCCAGACTGGATACTCGCAGTAATTGAACGTGTGTTTCTCGTGGCATCATAACGAAGTCTATGCGTTCGCGGGGAGAGCGCATTAAATGTATTATGTATATAAAAGAGAATAAATGCATCTACGAAATCGGCTCTCAAGCGTATCCACCACACGATTTCAATGACCAGTATTCCTCACTTATGAATTGGACTTTGCAAATCAGGAAGTCTTCCCCTGCGTTAAATTTATGGCGACATCAAATCGAGACACTCCTAAACAATAGAAATCACTTTCTAATCGTTTTTGTTTTAAGATAAAATGACTTGAATAATCGTTCAATGTCATGTTTAAAGTTATATAAAGTGTCTTTCAATGAAAAAAAGTACTTAAATTATTATAAATAGTTTTTTAAAATTAATTCAAGATATCATTTTATGAACGAATACAATATAAAAATTAATAACTAAATATCGCAATAATATGTTAAACTGAATGTAAATCGAGTCATATCACAATTTATGTCATATCCAATCACAATTTATGATCGTGTGGGGTAAAATAGTAAATGATGTTAAAATAATGAATGTGATAAAAACGTGATTATTTATATTAAAAACATGTAAATAAATGTTCAATTGACATTTGATTATGTTTTCCAAATAATTTATTTAATCAAATTATAAGGTAATGTAAATGTTTGTATGAAAATAAGACATTTTGCAAATTTACTATAAATTACAGTTCGGGAGGTTATTTGAAATAAAAATTGAAGTATTAAAGTACCAGTTGAAGTTTCTGAGAATCTGTGATACAAAGGCTTGATTCATTTGCACTAATAACATGCAACAGAAAATGAAGTAAATGGTATGGATGAAAAGGCCAAAAGGAAGCAAGAAGGCGGGTAAATTCTCGTATCAGATCAGTTATTGAATTCCCAACAGACTAGTCAGGCTACTTGAATGTACTGTCTGCTACTGGACATTATTGTATAAAATCTTTGATAACAATATAATATATCTGAAAGTTTAACAATAACTCAGACACAATTTCAAGATATTTCGACTTTAAGAAATTAACATTAATTATTATATTAATAAAATACATTAATATAATTATATTTGTTATATTTTATGTTATAAAATTATATTAATTTAAATGAATAATAATTTCAACAAGTTTGATCGCTGATGAATTATCAATAAAATTCGCCATTTATTCACTTATACTTTATTGAAGATATGAAAAGAAAAAATTAGACCGGATACTTGAGTCTGGACATCGCTCCCGAGATGAATCGCGTTGATCGAAGAACCATTACCCTCAAAGTAAAGAAACGCGGAAGATTTCTCCGACCTTAAAAGACACGCGACAGAACCACATCGTAACATCATTCTAACGCTTATCATAAAGATCAAAAAAGAACATTTAATATATTCCAGACAGAAAAATATGCCATTAAGGACTTTCAATTTTTTCGACGATCATTTTGTCGATATTTTATGATACCGCGCGACACAAATCAAACTGTCAAATTTTTATGACAGTTATGTGAAAATTAACACGATGTCGTAATTGATACCCAAACGACAGTCTGGTGAAAAGCATTGAAAAACGAGCGACTCGTTACATAGACTGTAATGTCATTAAATTGTTGTTAACACACAAACAAAACCATTGCTGATTCATGCAAACTTTGCATTCTTGCCTGCGATAATGGTTTCTACAAGTTTTCTCCCGTTTGTGTTACATTTCAAATCAATAGCGGTGAATTTAATATGATATTTCTTCAGCACATTGATTTCAATAGATCGGAAAAGAAATATACTATATATATATATTTCTCCAACTTTTTGTATTTGCCAATAGATAATAAAAATAATATATCATGCTGTATTATACAATATTAGATGAATGTTTAAATATTAAATCAATAATTTTATTTTCAGAGTAAACAAATAAATAACAATAATATTATATATAAAATATATTACCCTTAATAATATCTACCCTGTATAATATTTTATGGTGAATGAATGTGATTGTACAACATAAGACATTAATAATGCATTTTAAATGTATTATAATGCGTGCGGTTTATGCGATAAGACACAATTCTGAAAAAGTATGCGTGTTATAATATTAAGTTACAGTTTTGAAGCGCAAATTTTTTATCTTCATCTTTTTACCACTCTGTTAATTTGGCATAGTGGAAGAATTAAGTAGGTAGAAACCATCATAAAAATTTCATTTTTACATTTCAAATTGCACAAATTACACAAAATGCATTAAGGTTACTATTTAAAATATAAAAATTTTAAAAATAATAAATGCAGGAAAATAATTTTCCTGCAACAGAAATAATGTTTTACTCTTGTTTATGATGAAAGTAAAAGCAAAAATGATGGAATATCACTATATCTTATCCTATATTAAGTTTTGTTTACTGTTTTTTTTTACGTTGAAATTGATAACTCAAAATACCTTCCGAGTGTATCCCTTGAAAAATCTTCAATTACCGCTACTTCCGATGACGTCACGACGACCATCATAAGCCACAAAATTCAACATTCTACTTGGTATTCACCCTTCATCGAACTCCGTTAATATAATCCGAAGTTCCAATATCATCAATGCCGAAAACCCGCTTTGTCGTTCCGTTAAAAGATTAAAGGACAAGCGACAAAATGATGGATCATCATATTTGTAATTGAACACCTGAAGTGATTATCTGGAATCTTAGGTCAGTGACGATAAACAATGAAAAAATATCTCAACGTCTCAATTGCCTTAGCCAAAGAAAACTAGTTTCTCCACTTGGTCGCGTACCATTCCAACTTTTTGTCAAGCAATTAAACGCTAATTATCGGATCATTCTCATCCTTTAATGCTCCGTTTTACACGATAATCACTTTGCATATTGATGATTGCAATTAAGACACTGAAGTTCTACTATTCCCAAAATAGATCCACACTATTTCTATGACAAAAAAAAATGTAAATTCTCACTTGAACAAAATAAATTAAAGTTTCATTGAACTTTTAAAAAATAGCCAAAAAAATTTGTTTGTTTATACGAAATAATGTCACAAAAAAATAACAATATAATTAATCACTTGAGCAATATGATTTGTTTTCGAAATCACTTATAAAAGTTTAAAGTAACATCATCAAATAACAAATGAATAAAATGATTTTGGTTTTATAATAAACACATCACTTTCAATATTTATACGGTGGATCACTTATGAAAACGGAAGCTAGAATGGCAAATGACGATTAATAAGCTGGCCTGTAAACCGGCAGTTGTGGAAGATACAAAGAGGTGAAAACGACTGAGGATAGGCCGCGAGAAGAAGCATTCACCTTGCCTTTGCTCGCGCCTGCAGCGCGCCGTCGGTGTACGGGCGCGCAAGTGAATGCACATGAGCACGTGTTTTTCCTCAACATGTCTAGGTTTTGCGCTCGTATGGGTATCACCAAGTAGTGGGCTTGAAAATTTACCTTGACAGTAACCCCGGGTGGCGTCGATATTAATATAACTACGTCAGCAGAAATAGGATGTGTCTTCAAAAGCATATTCAAACAACAGATATAAATAAATTACACCCATTTAAAACAATTTTTAAGATTTAAATTGATTATAAAACAAAAATTAAAAATGATAATGACAAATACAGGATGCAACGAAATTTAAAATCAATCTTTGTATACTTGAGGGATACATAATGTTATAAAAATCGAATTACTTTTAGAGTGTATATTTTTATAACAGAGCCCAGTATTAGAAGTGACATCAATGCATTAGTATAAGAGAAAGAATCTAACTCTGGGTTGTTCCTAAATGTACGGGAATTTATCTTAATTAACTTAGGAGAAAAGCTTTTAGTGTAATAGGAACTTAGAATAATGCTTATTGCTAAACTTAAATAGAAAGATATTTTGGTTTATAGCACACTTGAATGAATCAAACTAATTAAAAACTAGCATTGCATTGTATTATAGTCAGATTGAGTGCCTCTTATCAGTTACTAATTACTCAATCTAATAAGCATTACATTTTTATCAGATTGAGTAACTCAATTATTAATTACTATAATTGGTTTTAATTAAAACAATGTATTGTTATATAGACAAGAATTTATTACGTTTGTTAATAAATTATATCATAAATATCAAAAGCAAATTTGTCTGGATTTTGTATCAAACAAAAATTATAGACCATTAATAAATATATAATAATCTTGATTTTAAATGATTTTTCTGAATCGAATATATTTTTATAATAAAAATTCCATTAATTTTTAAATAACATTAACTGCTTAAGTGATGGAAGAAATAATTTTAATTAATGTTACCATTTGTCCTTATCAACGTAATTCACATTTCTTGCCACACACATGCTCCACCTATTTGTACAATTAAAAGTCTTTAAAATCTTAGATTAACTTGAATATTTTTACAAACTATAAATATCGGAATTTTATAATTTGGTTATAAAATCGACTGGCTTATTATTATACACAGATATCTATATAAAGATATAATGTGAATTTAAAAAAATACCTTATCCAATACGCCAATCCAATGGCAGTTTAAGCGTTCAAGATTCTAACATTAGTGGAAACTTATATGCGGTCTACCGGTTGGACGATGGAAAAATTGTTGACGACAAAAACTGTGATTTTCGTTATGACCATGAAAACATGCACATTATTCTTCATCAAAATGATCTTAAATTGTATTAATGTATAAAAAATCGTATAATTCTGATTACCGAGAGCTCATCTGTCTCGAGTTCATCACGATTGTAAAATAAATAATATGTAAGTAGAAAAATATATCATAAAATTGTAATTAGAACAAATGCAATGTTTGAAACTATATCTAATGTTAATAAACATGCATTTTTATATATAAAAAGGTTTGATTTAAAATCGCTATTATATTCGCTCTAAAATTCTGCAAGTAATTTTCACACTTACGTTTAAGTTACATTAATCAACAAGTAATAAAATTTACAATAAACTTGAATAAAGTAATAAACTTTTAACTGTAATTTCAAAGAATAACACATGTGTAACATTAACATTTTAACATTTAAATGAAAAATCTTACAAAAGAATAAAATGTAATATTAAAAAAAATCTTTTATGTTCAAACATTGTTCAAATTTCAAATATTCACAGAAATAACAAAAAAGAAAATATCCTGTTATCATTTCTGAAATTATTCTCAAAAAATGAAAAAATTGAAAAATTTTTCATCAGACAATATCTGTACACAAATTCATTTGAGTTAAGAAAAAAGAATACCAAACAAAAGAATCAGTTTTCCTTGTAGAAACGTTTCTTTTGAAGTTTCGAAAAATCGCGAAAAACTGTAACAAAGCGTTGCATCACGCGACATATCCATTTGCTTAAAGTGGTACTATAAAAAGCAGCAAAAAATGAGGAATTAAAAAAGGAGATGAGAAAGAAAAATAGGTCGCGCAGATAATTAAAAGAATACATGACTTGCAGTAAATCTAACGTGGTACGTGCATCTGGACCCCTTTCGGTCACACTCCAGATGCGATGGAACACGGTATTTGAATATTGCTCAACTTGCGTCAAAATACAGTTTCCCACGTCTTCGCCGCGAGCAAAGGCGACGAATCGTCGCGAGAAAGTGAATTCAGCTGTCGAAATTTTGTACAATTTTTATTGTCTCCGGAGAAACTGCTTTGAAAGACCGTCTCCAATTTGAAAGAAAGTGTATAACTGAAATATTAAATCGATACGATTTGTTTGTCTTGCTGTCGACAGATTCAATATAATCAAAGAAGAGAAATAATGTCATCATAAGACAAATAAACTTTGCATTGCGTATGTACGTAAAAACGAAGAAGAAAAAAAAGAATTCATGAGGAGAAAATCCGACGATTGCTGCTTTCCAATTGGTCGTCGTACGTCCATATGACGATCGCAAAACATATTCTCTCCAGCGATGATCATAAAAATACACTTTCATACGCTCATGTCATCAACAAATCATTTGAAGCGAATACATGTGAAATTCATGATAATTGCATAATTAAGTTTCAGTTTGGCTACATCGTTTTACATTTTCATATAGAGTTTCTTTTTTTTAATCGCCAATGCGACCTGACATTTATTGATAACGCCTTTGTGAATTATATTTTCTAGGTCAATTGAGTATTTTTATCAACGATATTGTCGAAAGTTATATAACACGAAAAATGAGGAATAGTCACGTTATTTTCATATATAGTTGAAGTTCATCTAATCTTATTATACTAACTGGCGATGATTTCTTTGTTTGGTCGATTTATTAATACCTGCATTGTTAACTTAGGTTCAAATTTATTGTGCATTACAGTGAATCTTATTAGTCTTTAATCATTCAAACAAAACAAAGCCACATTTTTTATAAAGCAACAAAATATGTAATCAATAAGTTACAAACATGAAATCATAATTTTAACATATATCTTTAATTAAATTAGTTTCTAAGAGTGAATACTTCTCTGATTACAAATTAAAAAAACATTCTATTAATATTAATGTAAATAAATAATTAAGATACTATATTACATGGTGTATACAATTAAACTTGATATAAAATGTACATAGTCTTTATATGACATAACACTGCTTGCTTTAGTGATATCAAGAAACAATAGTAATCGAAATGCTCATCAAAGCGAAACGCATAGTGTACACCTTACTTGAATCATCTGTGCAAGGTGGAATGAAATTTAAAACATCTCATCATGAATTGCAATATCATTTTACAACTATTTAATGAATATAAAAATATAACATAAATAAATAATTTAAGCAAAAATAGGAACAAATCAAATTTTAAAATATTTAATGAAGATCTTAAAGTTTTTTAAAGAAAAAAATTCTTAAAGTTATAAATATTTATGTTTAACATAAAACAATTTAATTATTATATTTATAAATAAATAAGATAATTGTATTTATTAACTTCATATTTTATTGAAATAAATCAGTTAAAGTAAAATTAAGTAATGAATTTTACATGTTGATCCTTTAAAACTAAAAACAATATTTACACATATATCGAATACTGATCGATTTGAAAAATCGATTCATCCATATATAACTTATTATCATAATCGCTGTTACGCGCGCTGTTAAACTGTACCACATGTGTATTACGCGAAACGTACGCGATTTTAATCGGGTTAGTCACAGAACTCGCTTATATTCACGGCCCGTTAATCTTAATCGTCTAATGATCAAACCGCCAATAGTTATCAAAAATAAGTTTATAATTAATTAGTGTAAATGTTTTCCTTGAATGAAAGTTAAGTTCATTCAAGCTTCTTCATTTTTTTGTTACCACAATTGAGTTGTTACAATGCGTTAGATTTGTAGATATGTAAATTTGAGAAGATCTATTACTGATGATGTAAATGTTTAGGCTTAGAATAGTTCATTTAAATACAAACTAATCGATGACAAGTAAGCTGATTTATACTCATTTAAGATTATGGAAATGATTTATTTTCACATTTAATTAGAAATTACTTAAGAAAGTATATATTATATGTTACGTTATATAATGCTATATAAATTATTTATAAAGAAATGTAATTTAGATTTACGTTATTTTTGTTTAATTTCTATAATAAACAGAAATTAAGTCAAGAATGTATTTTGTTTTGTTTTGTTAATAAATATATAAAAAGTACCATTCTAATCCTGATGAGTGATTATAATAATTACCGGAATGGCCTAATTTTTTGTGATTCAACACATTAACAATTTAACTGCGTTTCAATTAAGATTCAATGAAAATTGTTTTATAGAGGAAATACAAATTACAGCCATAATTAAAGGTTCAACTATAAATCAATTTAATTGATCTCATTTATATACAAATAAATTATATTTTAAATTAAGCGTTGATTAATATTATTCTGTAAATTCTTATATTATATTAAAATTTTTTGTATATTTTGTATTCTAAACTTTTGTAAGTTGTTATAATTTAGTTTTAAGAACAGATAAATAAAAAAAATAATTTTACCTGCTTAATTTATATCCTATAAAATAATATTATTTTTAACTGCAACATAACTTTAACTTGAAGTAAGTTTTAAATAAGTCATCAATTATCTTAAATTGAACCGAATAAAAATCAAAGCATTCAGAAAATGAGGAACTGCAAATGCTAAACATTAAGACTGTCACTGTCAATGACCGACCGATAAAAGCAGCATCACTGACATGACGTGTAAAAAGGAAAACTGTTAAAATAAATGACAATAAATAAGCAAAAACAAACTAAAACGTACAGCTTTAAGAAGCATGTACAATCAGAGCAGACATTCCTCCTGCAATTCCCGACGAACTTGTCACGAGGAAGTGAGACGCAGGAACGTAAGAGTCGAAATCCGATATTGAACCCTGGATGAAAGCTGTACGTTTAAAAATAAACAGTACAATTTGACAGGTTCAGTGTGTTGTGGCGACAATTTGGGATGTCTCGTCGTCGAGAATATGCGCGAGTGTATTCACAATTAGCGCGTGTTGGCGGAAAATAATGATCGCAAAACGACACCCTCGTACAACTGTCACTTGTCGGCAGATGATTCATCATCAGTTTTCATTCATCTGTCATCCATTTTTATCAGTCAACTTGAAAGAAATATTTTGTCAAGACAATTGTTGCTAAATATATAATTGCAGAAATAGTTGGTTAAGATAAGATGAAAACAAAAAGAGCACATTTGTCTGAGATGAAAAATGCGTTATCGAGGGAGCTTACAGGGTCGGTGTGCGTGGGAGTTTAGAATTGACGTATATGTAATTCAACGACGGATTTACTTACCGGCGATTCTCTCCCCTCCGTTAAACGGTCGCGCGTAAGAAGCGCTCGTAATTATGTAACTTTTATGACACGTTTTGTAAATAAAGGATGCTGATTACGCCGAGCCAGGCGATAAACGTCAGAATCGCGCGCGCACACACATACACACACGTTGTCACTGCGAGTCGCCTCGGCCAACTGCTTGCAGCCGCCGAGATACGGAGCCACTGCTCAACTACCAAGTGACCGCCATCTTCAGTCGAAAGGCGGATAAAATTTAAAATCCTTTTTTATACCAACCTTTTCTGTTTAATTAAAGTGTTATATTTTATTCAAAGTTTACGGTTCTTTTATGGGCAGAAGAAATTAAGTAGTTTCTGTTATATAGATTTTTATGTTTACACTTTAAAATTATACTGAAAAAGAAAGGGGATTAGAAATTATAAATTGTTGATTGAGATGCGTAAACATAAATTATAATATTCTATTTATTTATTATATATCAACATTATAAAAGTTCTATTGCAATTCTTGAAATATGTAATTTCGATTATACATTTTATTGTACTTATTATGATCTATTAATGTTAATCAAATATTAGGTTTTTAAATAAATAATTTTTAATAAAATAATAAATAATTAATATGTTATTTATGCTTACTCCTTGTACTACTCTAAATCCTATTTTGATGAATGTAAAAAATATTTCGAATTTATTAAGCAATTGCTCAACATATGCATCATATATAAATAATAAATTGGTAAAGATTAAAAAACATATTTTCATTTTAATTTTAATTTAATTAATTTACTCGTCTTGCACTACAGTAGTTTTTTCAGAAACATAAAGACCATCTAAGAATTTCCGAATATCCTTGTCTTTAACAGTCGTAGATTGCTGAATCAAAGCAGCTGTAA
>JABFPJ010000206.1:0-53554 GCA_022817425.1 Gryon sp. ZL-2020 | reverse complement strand
TACACTGAAAACGTTTGGGGCCTGCAAAAGCGCCTCTAACGGCGCAGCAGCAGGTTCTCTCGATAGCGGGCAACTGTAGCGCGCATGGGGTGCAATTGCTGAGCCCTATTGACAGCTAAAACGCTGATAACGGCTGGAAAATCTTATTGGGCGCTGCTGCCACTCGCTGAGAAACGTGCAGAACCTCGAAAGGGCGCAACTGCTGCCCCCCAAAAGCGTTCAACTAACGTTCCGCTAATGTGCGCAACAGCGGCCGGTCGGGATACTGTTTTAGTCCCCAATCGTTTTCAGTGTAGTTATACTATGTATCCAATGTAATAAGAAAATAGTAAATTTTAAGTAGTAGTACTGAACGTGGATATTTAATTTTACTATATAACACAAATAATTCCAAATCTTTTTAAATCAAATGGCGGCACACAAAACAAGTTTATTTGTACTTGGCCATTGTACTTAGACATACTATCAAGAGACATGGTAGTGTCTCTTGATAAGTTGTTTTTATTTCATATTGAGTTCTTTGTTTAATTGTTTTATAACTTATTTATTAAAAACATGAAAAAATGTAAAATTTTACTTTTAATTAATCTAAATAACAAAAATAAATAATTTTGCCAGTTTTTTAATGTATTTCTAAGCGCGGGTAAAAAAGGGTGAAAAAATAAGAAAAAATATAATAAAAATTGGTGAATTTGCTACTTATAAATAATATAAATAAATAATAAGTAAAGATTTGAATATAATTTTGCCAATATAAATAATAAAAAAAAACATACATCATATTTATACTAAAATAACAAAAGTATAAAGCCAGCGTGTAAATAAGGCGCGTAAGCGCAATTAATTAGCAAGTTGTCATGGCAGCTTGTCGCCGAGACTTTCGGAAGCACACGAAGGACCTGGCGGTTTATTACTGTGTGCGGTGTTTGGTTACGAAACGGCGCGGTGTGTCTGAAATTCGACTCTGAGAGTACTCGTATGCGAAGCCAACTTGCGGCGAAGGGCTATTACCCCATACGCACGAGCGTATACTGCAAAACGTGTACGCGTGACTACTTGCCGCGCAAAACTATATACGCTTTGTTATACGCACGCTTAATCCTCCCTCGTTTTACGTTCTGCTTACATTCAGAAACATCACCTAATAAAACTTTCTATTTTTGTTTCTGCGTATCCATAATCTTCTCATATTTAATAACATAAAATCCATGAAAATTAACAAAAAATACAATGTTTAAAAACATTTTTTCGAAATGTATAATGATAATGTAACATGATCTTTGAAACTGAATAAATAGGTTATTTATGTTGTAATGTTTAAATAATGGAAAAAAATTAAAAATTATTATTTAAATCTTGTCAACAAAGTAAATAAACAAAGCGTTAATTTATTTCAGGAGAGGAGAGGGAGCTTCGAATTAGCGAAGCTGGCTTTCAACGTGCAGCCGCTTTACTCCGGCGGGTCCCGGAATTTACAGTGGCTGCCACTTTACGTCAAGAAGAAGCGAATTCCGGGACAATAGTTGCCTTTTCACATGGAAATAATAGGTACGAAGTTTTTTCTGGGTAATCGTACCAAATCCGTAATTAAATTGTGCTCAGTATTTCAACATGAATACCCATATTTGTATTTGTGGGTGAATGAGCAATAACAACAACACGTTATACAGTCAACAATTTATTGTTTATCGAAATAAATACAGGATTAGGCACGCATGTTAATGTGTGTATTCGTAATGGTCGGTAAAAAAGATTGCGAATGTAAATCTTCGTGGGTTGTCGTGAGTAGATCTAGTGATTTTCAAAGTGTTACCAGTCTAGACATGTAAAAATCTTTATACACTCAAGTCATACGTTCATACTCAGAGTTGCTATACATAACCCCCATCACCCCATGCAAAGTAAAATATTAAGGTGATTCTTCAATCGAATTCACTGCCTCTCTCTTCCATTAGTGGAGTCACCATTTGCTTTATCTTTTTTGTTCTTACATAGCTGAAGAATTACCTTAAGGTGATTTTTCAATGCTAATGCACTGGAGTTAGTGTCTTTTGAAATTATAAATTATTGATAAAGAGTTGCACTTTAAAAAATATGTTATTGCATTCTTTGATCGTGGGAGAATGTTTTGGTTAAAGAAAACTTTAATTTTGTTGTTTACCTTTTGCTCCGTAACCTCCCCCGTATTTTTTCAATCTCCTATATACTACAAAAAACTGGGGAGGTTACTAAGCAAAAAGTAAACAACAAAATTCAAGTTTTCTTTCACCAAAACATTCTCCCAGGATCAAAGAATGAAATGACATATTTTATAAAGTTCAATTCTTTATCAATAACTTATAATTTCAAAAGACCCTAACTTCGGTGTATCAGTATTGAATGATTCTTCAATTCTGCTGCACCGGAGTTAGTATCTTTTGGAATTATAATTTTTCGGAAATGAATTGACATTAATAAAGTAATGCAACGATTCTTTGTTTGTGGTAAAATCTCATAGTGCAAGCAGAATTATTTTTTGTTGTAAACTTTTACCTTAGTACCTAATCGCGTTTTTACTGTGTTACGTTAGTAATGAGCAAAACGTGATTAGGTACTGAGACAAAAGTTTACAACAAAAACTAATTCTGCTTTCACTATGAGATTCTACCACAAACAAAGAATCGTTGGATTACTCTACTAAATTCAATTAAATTCTGGAAAAGTATTATTCAAAAAGACACTAACTCCGGCAAATCGGAACTTAAGAATAACCTTAAGGTGATTCTTCAATCGAATTCACTGCTTCTCTCTTCTACTAATGGAGTCACCATTAGCTCTATCCTTTTTGCTCTTACATAGCTGAAGAATCACCTTAAGGTGATTCTTCAACCGAATTCGCTGCTTCTCTTTTTCACCTTATTCAATATAATATAAATTTTATTTATAAATTATGTAAAATAAGTATTGCAATACTTTTCATACTAAGAAACAAATGTTTTGCAAGAGATTAAGTCTATTTAAAGTGTTCTTATATCACTGAATATATAAGTGAAACATTGTTTTCATAACGAAACACCATTGACCGAGGCCTTTTCGAGGAACAGTTTATGCAGTTTGGTTGCAAATTTCGATCCCCTGTATTTTTTATATTTTTTTTCTTTTTTTTCTGCTTTCTCTGTTATTTCCTTTGGACATTCAAAGGTACATTCGGTTAAATTTTATTTATGGAATTCTTTTGTAGAAAAAAAGAAATGAGTTTATACTGCGTAAATATCGGCAAATTCTTAGTAGTCAGATGGATGCAGACTCCATAATTCCGCAGTTCAACCCTTTGATATTGCGGTTTAAATATAAAACCATAAACAGCGTGGCAAAAACGACCCTACGACTTGCCTTCGCGCTAAAATATGCATTTACTTTGAAACTTCAATTTCAAAATTCAAAATTACTTTGAAACTTTTAAACACAATATGTGCTGGGAATTCATTGAAAAAATACATTATTAAAAAAAATACTACATATTTCATAAGAGTTATTGATTTTATATTAATTTTTAATGAAGTACAATAATTTTTATCATGAACTCAATTAATTCTTTATTCTTTTTATTAAGACTTTATCCTCAGTTAATGCAGAAAACCAAAAGAAATAGTTTTATCTTTACTTTATTATATAGTATAGTTCATTTTTATAGAATAATTTTCTAGTTTTAGTTATAATTTTTATTAAAGTCAATCAAAAAAGTCATATGAAAAATCAACTATTTTGTAAATGACACTATTTTTATTTTTAATTTGAATCTTATATAAAAAAAATTTAATTTAAATTAATGAATGAAATGAATTGCAGGTACCTGGAGCTGCAGAGCAGTGGTCGTAAGGATGAATTACGACTTCATTACGTATCACGTCGCGACGGAATCGTCCACGTCGAGGCATTTCCTTATCGTTTAGCGGATGGAGCTTGGCACAAGGTCGCCCTAAGCATCAGTGGCTTGCAGGTCGAGTTGCTGGTTGACTGTCATCCCTTGTACAGGCGACTGTTGAGGCCAGGTCCGCCGGATACGAACTTCACTCTGCCACAATTGCAACTCTGGGTCGGCCAGAGAAACGCCAAGCATTTTCTATTCAAGGTCCGATCGCGCTTTTATCCTACGCCTAAGTCATTTAGTGCTCTCATTCTTTTCGCTTAATCGCGCGGCACTCCGTTCTTTGGCCATGATTGCAATGCCGTCATGTTCAGAGACTGAGAACAATTTTCTATACGATTCTTGCGCCACAGGGTGCTTTGCAGGACGTCAAACTGGTGCCAGGACCCCATGGATACTTGTCCCAGTGTCCACAGCTCGACTCGTCCTGTCCCACCTGCGGTCAATTTTCAATTCTGCAGAATACCGTCGAACAACTTATACGCAATCTCAACGAAGTTACGCGTCGAGTGAGTTACACTAATTTTATTACCTATAATCATTATATATAAAAACTACATAGATACAAAATGTTTAAGAAATTATATTAAATTAAATATCATTTAATACAAAAACAAAATATATTATATACTTTATCATTTCATTTTTTAAATTGGGCATGAATGTTGAAATCGAAAATCAACTGGCATTATCTTTCATTTTAGATTTAGTTTATGTAAATTATTCTGATTGACAGAAGAAATTGATTTACATATTACACCTGCAGTGTCTATTTTTGGACCTGTGTTTATCAACTTTACGACTTCCATTTCAAACTGTAAATCTTCAGAATAAGTGTAAATTTCCACGAAATGCAGAAACTTATAGTAACTCTGTAATAAGCTGACACTCCCTCGAAGGGTCGCTTAGTTCTTTATAGCCTGGGCTTGACCATGAATTTAAACACGAATTTGAACATAAATACAGGGCTGGTCAAGTACATAAAAGTGTCTCGAATAAAAGTGACATTTTAGGTTTTTTTATTGAATATTGCATAAAAAGTAACATTTTCTTTTTAATGTATAATCATTTTCATTTTTATGCATAATTCACGAGTCATTATTGAAAACATACAAATTTTCTTTGTTTTTATTTCATGCTATTATATCAGACTGGAGAAACAAAATTTCATAAAACTGTCTGTATTATTGTAAGATTGCAGGAAAAAGCCAAATTTCGTATTTCATTCAGTATCTTGGGATGATTCCAAATATAAGTTTCACTCTGTACTTTTTTCTTAGACTTTTTTTTCATCGCCTATTCTCTTATTGTTCTATGTTTCCTTTTTTTAATGTGCATTATACTTTTCGTTTATATTTCATCCAATAACAAGATGGACAGTTCTATTTCAAAATTTTTAGTCGAAAAATAAGAGTTATATAAACGGAATATATATATTTATGTATGCAAGTGGATCAAGGAAAGTGGCGACACCTACAATGAGGAATATTGCAAAATACAATTGACTTTCTTTCTTTTTAGTACAAAATTAAAAGTACTTAATATTATATATGCTTTTAAAATATATTTATTAAAATAGTCAAACATAAAATTTAATTTTAAAATTTAGTCAATTTTATTAATAATTTTATTTGAAACTATAAACCAATATCAAGTATAAATAAAATTTATAGTTTCATTTGTTTTACTGAAGTCAATTAAAAATATGTTATTTTGACTACATTTTGTTTTACATGTTATTGTGACATTTATCTCCAACTTAACTTATGTATTAGCTAAAGTTAGTGAAAATCATAGATTTTTCACAGTATCTACAATTTCAAATTTATAAAAATACTATTACAACATTTATTATTATTATAATAAATACAAAATTTTGCTGCGTTTAATCTGATGTTATGTTATTATCATGAAACATGATTGCTTTCAGCTAGCCGCTGCAGAAGGTAGGATAAGCAAGGTGGAAGAGTGTGAGTGCCAAAAGTCTTGCAGGGCCAACGGGACGGTGCACGAGGATGGCGCAACTTGGGAGAAAGGTTGCCAACAGTGTTCCTGTGTCCACGGCGAGATCGAGTGCAGGCCGACGCCTTGCGCCCCGGTAACTTGCAAGAACCCGGTTGTGCCTCAGGGTCAATGTTGTCCGGTGTGCCTCAGTAAGTCGCAAGTCTTTGTTTAGAATCGAAAAAAACGTGTGTACGCAACGCAAGTCGCCAGCTCTCTTTCACGATTGGAACGAGTCCAGGCCAAATAATTGCAAGTTATTTTCAAACCCTCGATCGTTCACCGCTATTGAACATGACCGTAATAAATTAGAAAAAAACAAAAGAAATATTAGTACAAAACAGACACATTATTTAATTTCAATTGAAAATGGTTTTGGAAAAAAGAAGTAAGATTAATTCAAGTTTTTATCCCCGCAGAACAATGTTACTTACACGGCGTGATTTACGACCATGGAGAGAAGGTCTCTCCAAAGCAATGCGTCGAGTGCGACTGTTTCGATGGCAGCTTCACGTGTCAGAGGTTTGATACCGAAACGAGGTGTCCGCCTCTGCCTTGTCCACCAAGTGAACAGATTAGCGTTGCCGAGGAATGTTGTAAATTCTGTCCAGGTTTGTTTTTATACTTGTACGACAAATGTTCTCACTTTGTTCACTACAAAACATTGTTTATTATAACAAATAATGCCGCTGAAAACTTTGAAATAACAACAACGAAAGATACCGAAATCTAATAATGTAATTCATGTGCCGCAAGTTACAAATTACAATAAATCATCATTACATTTAACTAACGTCAAACATAATTACTAATATATCGATAATTAATCTCAATTAATTAATAAAGTTAAGTTTGGAAAGTTTTGTCCATAATGCTGATAACATTTATATTAATTTAAAGTTCCAATTAACTTTCTAACGTTGATCGTTTTTCTGAACAGATTGAATATGTTCGAACTTGTTAAACTAACAAATTTTGGATATTTGAAATAGTTTGAACTAGTTTCTATGTGTTATGCTGGTTTGTCCGAGATATGCAGTTAAAGTGAGACATTCTCAAATTGTTTTGAGTGAGAAAAATATCTACTTTCCTCACTCACATAAATATAATTTCTGCTTATTTGACCAAAAATTTAAAGTAATTACCTTAAACAAGTTCTAACATGTTTAAATAGTTTGATCTAATTTGATCAGTTCGAACCATTTCGAATGGTTTACACCAGTTCGTATTTCTCAAACCAACCGAACTAGTCAGTAAATTTGAACAAGTTCAGATCTTACGTAATCTTACATGAAAGCTCACGTGACTTTCCAAATAAATTATAATTAAATGATTCAAAATGAAGAGTAGTTTGCAAGTATCGCAATAAATTGTCATAGCATTGTAAATGCGAACTTCCTTATCTGAGTGCATTCTTGGCAAAGCTTTGAAAATACATTGAGACGACTGCACGGTGACTTCGTGCTTGTGGCTGCTTAAATCTAACGAAATCACTAATGCAAATGAACAATTTTACTAATGTATGCCTACGTGTGTTTAACTTCGTTACCTGCGGCTAATTAAACCTAACAATCAGGCGTGGATTACTGCGCAAAAGGACACAAGTGTCACGCTAACGCGTCATGCTTGAACCTCCAGACGACCTATGCCTGCCACTGCGATATCGGCTTTCAAGGAGATGGTCATAACTGTCACGGTAGCTAACTCAAAGTTTTAACATTCACATAATATATATGATAATGTTACGATGAACTCTACTGTTAACTAACTGTCTGGCTTCTTTTATTTTCTGCCCTTGAATTAACAATTAGAATTAAATACACAACGACTGCTGTGCGTATTTCTCTAAATGTTAATGCAAATAATAATTCATTTTTTTCTTTCCTTTTTTTGTTTTACTTTTTTTAAATATTTTTTTCTATCGCTTTTTTTTAAACCCAAATGCAGACGTCGACGAGTGCAAGCAGCAGGGTGGCTCGGAGGGTCATCATTGCAACGCCAACACACGTTGCGTCAACGTTATTGGCTCGTACACGTGTGAGTGTCTTCCGGGATATCACAGGGTCGACAAGTTCAATTGCGCCGAACTCGATGAGTGCGCCACGGGCCGGCATTCCTGCGACGAGCACGCGACCTGCGTTAACACTGCCGGAAGTTATTACTGCGTTTGCAAAGACGGTTACAGCGGCGATGGATACACTTGTAAACGTGAGCAATACACAAAAAATTGTTTTGCTTATTTAATACAATTTCATATTGGATGTCTTATGATATAATAAATGTTAGATTTTAAATAATTACAACTTTTATAGACTTTTTTTCTTAAAATAACATTGCAAAAGTAATTTAACATGGAATTTGATATTCTCTTTAAATAATTTGATATGAAGAACTTACTATAAATAATAGGAATTTTAAAATTAAAGTTAATCAATGAAATTTTATAATGAAGCATCATAAAATGAGATATAATATTAGCAATGAACAATCTAAATAAGAATACGTATCTTTTAGCTTGTCTTTTAAAGATATTTTGATTAACTATAATTATGATATATTTTGCACAACAGCGGTATGCAATCAAACATGTCAAAATGGAGGCGAATGTATAACACCTGGAAGATGTGCCTGTCGTCGTGGCTACATTGGTGACAGCTGCGAGTTAGATTTGGATGAATGCGCGAGCGATCTTCACAGATGTCATCGTTCCTCCACGTGCTACAATATGCCCGGTTGGTACTACTGTCGCTGCAAACCTGGCTATCGAAGTGCACTGCACGACAGCACACAAGGCACACAGTGCTTAGATATCGACGAATGCAACGATCAAAGCATCGAGAGAAGACATACCTGCCATCCAAGTGCAAAATGTGTTAACACTGAGGGTGGCTATCAGTGCGTCTGTCCTCGAGACGAGGAGATCGACGACGAAGATTGTAGACTAAGTACTGTCTTCACTTAAATTTTATAATATTATTTATTAGAAATCATTTTAAAAAATAAATTTAAAAAAATCTCTTATAAGTAGAGATTTCTATATTTATTTTTTAAAAATAAGTTATGACCGTTGAAATTTTTACAAAAATGAGAAAAAATTTTTTTTGAGTATATATACACATAAATTATATGGGAATTATGATTTTCAGGTTGTTGGTTTGAAGATAGAGAAGTTGCTAATGGCGAAACATTAGCACCAAGTGGCAATCCGTGCAGAAGATGTACATGCACGGACGGAGTAATAACATGCAGGGATCCCGTTTGTGACTGCAATAATCCAGCTAGTCGACGGGACAAATGCTGTCCACAGTGTGATCCAGCGGCATCTTGTCGACACCAGGAAGTTCACAACTTGGTTTTCAGGAGCGGAGATCGTTGGATATACCAGTGTCAGACTTGCGAGTGTCTGGTAATATTTTGAGACAAAATAATATCTGAAAATGTTGAAAAGAATCTTAAAAAAGTATGCACTTCCAAACTTTTATTAGCAAAAAAGGTCGGGAAAAAGTCAAACTGATCTGTTTTTTAATTATTTCTTTTAATTGAAATAATAATTTTTCAACTGATAATTTCTTTAGTTTTAAATTAAATATAAAAGTCGAATCATCATTCATATTCATATTCATAATGACAGAGCTTGCATATGTCATTAGAAAATGATTGAAATCTCTTGAATACATTCGACATATTTGCCGGAGTATTCATAATACGACAAGAATGTTCCTAATCAATGAAGATCGAGAAGTAAGAATCAGTTTCTTATTTGCCTCTACAATTATTCAGTCTTATTAAAGAAACTCATGCAATATTAATTTGTATAAAAAATGACATTATATAAATTATATGATTCTGTATATTTATAATCAGATATTTAGTAATCTGCGTTGAATTTCAGTATGGCGAAATAGACTGCTGGCAAATGGAATGTCCACCGGTAACTTGTTCGAATCCCGTAACGGAGGACGGGGATTGTTGTCCCAGGTGTGAAGGGGATCCCTGCGCCCGGGAAATGTCATTCAATGAGACTTCCTTGGCAATTCCAAATGAGCCGCAACCGTGCAGTTACGCGGGTGTACTGCACGACAGTGGCAGCTCTTGGCAGGACTTACATGACAAATGCACCACGTGCGAGTGCAAGGTAAGAAAGAAGAACGTTACGTGACATCGATTTGGTAATGTGAAATAACAACGAAACAAGTAACCGAAATATCCACACGCAAAGAAATTAAACTGATTATTAAAAATATCACAAAGTATATGGAAAATACGTTTTCAAAAGAATAAAAATTCGATATTTCTAAAAACTTTTTAAATTTTCCTAAAACTTTCCTAACAAATGAAAAAAAGAAAAAGAAAAAACGCACTTTTTCCTTTCTAGATGAAAAATATAATCTTTTTTTATTTGACATTTTAGGAACAAATAAACGTGTTTTCTATTATACACTTGATAAAAATGGAATATTCAAAATTGCATTAATTAGGTTTAATTTCTGTGTGACATAAATCAGTAAGTTAAAAGAAAAATGTCAAAAAATAACATAACGCAATATGGAAATGATCGTTCATAGCTTTGTAATAGTAGTTATCGTATGAGATTAAGTACATATTGACATGATATTGATATGATTGTATATCGCTATACATGTACATCAATACTGAACACAAAGATAGACTTAAAGAGCCGGCGATGTAGTTTTATTGTAATAACAGTCGCAAAACATAAATTACACAAAACATTACTTTTTTTACTATCTTTGTTGCATTACATTCTGTTAATTGTAGATTAATATCATCGTAATTGTGTACGAATGTCACTTTAAGTTTTATTACGTTTTATACGCGTCTTTTTGCGTTGTGCTATATTACATTTATATATAAAAGTTAATATACTCGGCTGCGTCCTTAATTCTTGATGTGCTTTGACACGATATCTTTTTTCCAAATTGAATGTGATACCTTGTTAGATTAGAATTCATTATATTATACTTTAATGAAAATATCTATAAATACACTCATATATATATTTACTGCATTTGAATATAATCAGATTAGTTGGATTGTGTATATTAATATTATGTAGAATTTATTTATTTATATAATAGATTTTTTGATTTATCATTCTTTCAGTTTTAAACTGTCCCGAAGCTATCTTTTCATTAATATGAATTTTGTTCAAACATTTTCTATTCAATAAACATGAAAATGCAGATGAAATTGAATTGTCTATAATGAAAGTCAGAGTAAATACTTATAAACTTACGAATTGGTTTTGTCTTCTACAGATTAGGGTTGAAAAGCGTATTATGCAACTAAAGCGGAGAGAAGACAAATAAGAATCTTGTTATGTTTATTTTTCATACAAATAAGAATATATAAAATGCAACTTTTAACACCTTTTTTGTTTCTATTTCATGAAAGAATATTCACTTCTTGTTGCATATACGAAATTGTATTATTACATCAAGTGGAGGTGACACACTTGAAAAACAGGATGTCATACACCAGGGATATGTACAAAATTAAGAATACTTTCGGAAAGCTGAGAGTAATTAATTCATATTTTGTTTAATGTTCTTTTTTTATTTATTCTTTTTAATATAAAAACATTTTTAACACATTTTTTAATCAGAAAACAACTAAACATAAAATACATTAATTAAATGAATTGTTTGATCAAGAATTTTAGAAATGTGAAATAAGAAATATTAGATGTATAACATAAATAAATCTTAAGAATTAAGGACATGATCAATAAAGACTAATGAAATATTTAGTTACTTGTGACAATCTCAATGTATTAGAATAGTATGAATTCAGGGGCGTCCCTAAGCCAATTCTGTATCAAAAATTTATCTTGACTGTCTGCGCTCGTTTCCGCAGCAGTGTACACGCGTTTGTTGTTATTATTATTATTTTAATTCTCGAAAACACCATATTAACGATTGTTCTGTCAATTATCTGTGCCTAATTAATATTTATTATTCCATTATTTTTACGTTGAATTTTCTACTTTAGCTTATCCTGTTTTTTCAAAGATAATTTGTTTCATAATGAAAGTAACACCAATATATGTAATCGAGTTAACGCATAGGTCAAATGTAACCAGAAACTGTATATTTACATTTTTAAATAGTCAATTTGCATTATGTGTATTAGATAATTTTATTAAGATTAATATTATTTTTTTGTATTTCTTTTTTTATTCTTAGGATATTTAAAATGATCAACAATATTTCTCAAGGAAATTAGTATATTGATCTAAAATAATTATTGTAATAATTTAAATACTAAAATAAGAAAAATAACTAATAAATGTGTATAAATTTTACTTATGCGTTGATTCCTTTAATTTGCTAACAAGCGTGAAAAAAAACTAACTATATTTGTAGCAACATTAACAATAACAATAATAACCCAGCATCTAATGATGAAGACGAGATGAAAAAGAAATGCATCGCAAAAACACTGCATCGGAATGAACGACAAATTTGTTTCAAGACTGTTAGCTTGGCTTTTAATGAGGCTTGTCATTTACGATTTACATTATTAATATAATATTTAAAATTCAATTCTGTACAATAAAAGAAATTTTGATTGATACCACGCGTGCTTCGGGTCGGCCCTGCATGGATCGTTTCATTAATGCTATTTTATTATACAACAATAATAATTCAAAGCAACTTAAGCTAATCAAACTAAAAAGAATAAAAAAAAAATAAAATAATCATTTAACAATCGTCCTGACGAGCATCTCGACCTCGAAGATCCGAATTTAGTGGATACGATCGAAGCTTTGCACCTTTCGCCGTTTTTCCATCTTAACTTTCTAAATCCTTTAAGTTAAGCTTCATTTAATATAATCAAATGTAACACAATTATATTTATAACAAGTTTTTATAATTTGCCTTTAATTTTGTCTTTATTAATTTATCATTTGCTTAATGCATTCATTAACAAACAAAAAAAAGTAGAAAAAAGTAACGTTGGAAAGTGCATTGCTTTAGCATCGTTCGAGTTTCGAGCAAATCGTTGTTTAATGAATAACTCACGCTAACCCGAACACCTTTTTGCTATCAGTGATATAAAAACTAACCAGGCTAACGTTGGGTATCCTTGCAGGTGCCGTACTGCGCCCAATTGGTGAGCAATAGCGCGTGTTGTGTGCATCGGTAATCACGTCACTTCTACCTCACCTATAATCTCTCTATCTCTACCTGCTCTCTGTTAATCTACGGCTAACCGAGCCCGAGTACTTTGGTGCTTGCTTTGCTCAATCGCTCGTACACACGTATCTTGTTCTTTTTTTGTTTCTTTCTTAAAATTGATCATGTATTTTTTGGAATTTCTACTAATCACTATGCCCTTCTCTCTATATAAAATATTATCTCTCATCCGTTTTATTAATCAAACATAACAAAATAAAATAATTAATCTACTAACAAACTGTTTTTCACTTAATTGCTGTACTTTTGTTTTTGATTTTACATATATTTGTTGCACGCTTTTATTAATCGATCGGATTTTCTGCAAATTTTTCGGCAATATTTTTTGCATGAAGTCGTAAACATTTGTGGAAAATTCGGTTTTATTTATTTGTTTTTCTCTGTTTTTAAGGTGTCTGATACATGTATTTGATTAATATGTTAACTAATCCCTGTTAGAAATGAAATTGTAACAAAAATGGGGTTTAACTGGGTTTACTACACTGATTGATAAAAAAGTTTTTATGTGCCGTATGAAGAATGAGGAATGTAACGGCGTGAACATCTTAGCTTAGAATGAACATAAGAAAGACACTTTACATTATTTTTTAGATCTTTTATTAGGTCTTTCTTATAGACACCTTTTTATGTCTTTCAGAGACCTTTTTAAAGTTTAAAAGAAATGCTTTACTTTCCTCATAAAGCTCTAAATATGGAAGATATTGGGAAATACTTATTAAAATTGAATATTAATCTTTGTTCATATTCTGCTAGGGAACAAACGACTGAAAAATATTATGACTTTGTTTGCACTGCACTTAGCGATGATTTTTGATACAAAACAACAAACAATGTTGAATCGAATGCTCGCACTCAGTTTTTCTTCTTTCTGTGTACTTTGTTCCTATCTTTCTATTCTTTCATTTGTGTGTCTCTTTGTTTTTCTCTCTTCTTCAATTTCACCTGCATTCAAAAGCATGACTATACTATTTGCTATTAAACACAATTGGTTGAACAGTCGTAATTTCGGGGGAAGAAAAGAAAACAGAAACGCATATCACTTGTTAATAATATCACATCGTAGATTTTTTCATAGATTCAGCTGGTCGAAGTGACATGACAGATACGAGATTTTGGTTTTTGGTTGCACCTTTCTTTTTAACCCTTTCACTTGTTTTGTGAGGATAAATTTGTTTGAATAAGCTCGTAGAAAAAAGTAATAAAAAAAAGCTGCATTTTGGACTGAATCACTTTTTCATTTGGTGAAAGGGTTAATTCTTGCATTCGGGTTACTATCTATGTAGAAGCACCAGGATTCTCGCGCATTTATCGCAACGATTTTGATGAAGCATTTTAACACTTCTTTCAAAAGTTATAAATAAAAACATTTCGTTATAAATAAGATTCTTGTATTCAAATTAAAGATGCACTTGTTTTTCTATAAAGTAACTTTTCTATTGATTCATCAAAATGGTTGTGCGCTTATTTTTAGCTTCTGAACAAAATTGCAAATTGCAATTGTCTTAATTACGTTGAAGAGATTCAAATTATGAAATAATAATTATCATATAAGTTCGGTTTTAATTCAATAATAATTGTGAAATGCATTTACAACTTTGTTCAAGCTAGAAATGAACCACCAGGTTTCAGAGAACATACATGCAAGATCATTTTCTATGTCACATTCATTTGTTATATAATATAGACATATATGCAAATACATATATATAGAGATATATGAAAAAAAAATATTTTTATTAATTAAATTTAAATAAAATTACAATTTAATAAGGAATGCATAACATTGATTGATATTATAATTTAAAAATAGAAATATAAATTATAAAAATCTACTGTAGTTCTGCAAGTTTGATTAATAATATAATAAAATAATTTACATTCATCATTTGTTACTTTTGTAATACAAAGTCAATAATCTTGCACGTATTATTATATGTAGGAAAATACACTTAAAGTTTTAACATTAATTTCATATATTAAATTCGATTATTTGGTCTGCAATTCGTCTGTAGAATGTTTAAGGTATGAGTTTTTCTGAAACAAATTCTTAATTATGTTATAGATGTCTTTTTAAATATTAAACATATATTTGTATCACAAACCAATCTTTGGACTTTTATCTTAGTGTAAATTTCATTCTTCAATCTTGATTTATTTCTAATTTGAAAGAAACGAAAAAAATGGAATTGTTTTATTGTACAATAAATGTTTTATCCTTACACGAATAACACTTCAATTTACGTGTGTTAATTTTGTTGAAGAAGCATTTATTTTTAGCACATATATTGAACATGCATACATTATGTGAAGTAATTCAAGTTTATTTCTAGTAAAACAGAATGAAGAACGTTAATTTAACTGAGTGAGAAAAAACAAAAGGTATTTATCGATTAGTTTATTTTAGTTAATGTAGGGCCAACTTTTAAATCAACTAATTTTATATTCTTTTATTGCAGATTTATTTATTCTTTTAATTTTTTAAATTAATCAATCATTACAATATAACAATTAAATATACCTTTTTTGTATAAAACAAATAAGCACTAGAAATTTATACGCATTTTTGTTTTCTTTTAAAAACTATATAATTTAGTCATTTAGTTTTTGAACATTAACTACAAAACCAGATTATATTTTCCTACCCTTAAATTTTTACTGTAAATACTTTTATATTTGTAAAATCAACAATTCTGCACTTTTCTTCACAATATAGTTAGACATTGTAGTCTAGTATCTTATTATAAAAAAAAGATAAGACAAGATCTAAGAGTATAGAATAAATTTGAAATGTATCATTCGAGCTTTTATGTCTACTAAATGCTAGTCTACCAAGCAACACATATAATAAAACCATTGATACGTTCTATAGACTCATTCACTGCGCAACTAAATAGTCAGCAATAGCATCAAAGCTATGCATGAAGCTTAATTAGCAAACATATTTCTCCATTCTGTTTTCCAGAATCAAGTACTTGTCCAGGTGGAAATTTAAATACACTTTCATGTGAGTTATTTCAATTTCCCACTGGACTTCTTCTTCATCACAGAGCAATTCATTAAAAAATTATATATAAAAGAACTTTTTTTTCAAATAAAAGTGAATTTGCAGTAACAAAAATAATATTACAACGAATGACAGACCAAATGAGTTACGTCCACCTTCGTCGACATGTTGGTGACAAAAAAATATGTATCGAGGGGCGTGTCTTGGTAATGTTTTTGATTCGCTTTTGTTTCATAATTGGATTTAATGTGTACGCGGGATTTTTCGTAGGACGGGCAGCTTTGCTGCAGCTACGATTACGGCTGTGCTGGGGATTTGGGGAGTCAACAGCATCGCACGATCGCTCGCACTGAGCCTAGTGCTGGCGGTCTATCGTACCCTCAAGGATCTACGAATGTGGACGGTGCATCGGAAGCAGCGCTACCAGCGGTCTCTCTGCCGAGTATCCTGTCAGCGGGTGCACTGCTTGACCACAACAGCAACAACAAGCCGGTCGTACAACAAACGTCAACTGTTCAAATTGCCACCGAGAAGTCGAACAATCTGCCGGAGGAGCTCGCGCAAAACACACCGCTGCCAACGTCTACGTCGACGTACTTTGACGCGGCTTACGCACGGTCAGCTGAGGAACAGCTCAACGCCAAACGACACGTGCTCGCACCCTCACCACGTACAACCTTTCTCGATGGTAGTGAAGCGACACGTACAGGTGATGTCTTTTGTTTAATCAATCATAAAATTATCAATGGGTTTACATATTTTCATCTAAACTTTTAAGATCTGAAATTTGAAAAAAATTAAAAATATACTAACTAAAATAAAATTACCGAGCAAGTTGGTTAGGTGGCTATGTCACCGAGCTTGCACTCGGGAGGCGCGGGTTCGATTCCCATTGCCGGCCATTCCAACCAAAGTTTTTTTCCGACCAAGGCCTGCAGATAGAGTAACTTAAAAAAAAATAATAAAATTGTAATAAAAAATATATTAACCCAGCTTCAATTGTTAAAATTGTATACAGAAAAAGTTAGCTATTCAAATGCTGCTTTTCTAATAATAGTATCCACGGAATAGTATCCACAGGAAAAAATAATAGTATTCAAATTACAAATAAACGATGCTTAATTTCTAAAACGATGCTAAAAGCAGGTTTATTGTTGCCAGGAACTAAAAACAAGTGTAGCAAAAAGAGGGATAAAAGTGGCACTTTCTCTTCCTAGGGAGAGGAATTAACTTTTCGCCACACGGTGACAGAAAATGCAGTTTCTCTCCCTAGGGAGTTTTAAAGAAACTGCATTTTCTGCTCCCTTGTGGCGAAAAATATCGTTTGTACCATGGAAAATAAAAGAAAAATCTCTACTCGTGCGATTACAAACCTCGCCTTCGGCTCGGATTGTAAACTTCGCACTCGGTATCGAATTTTCTTGTTCATTTCCCTTTGTGCAAAATATACTATTCTATTCTTACTTTTCATCCCTTGGGAAGGAAAGTAATTATCATTTATTTAAGGAATGAGAATATTTTTCTTACTGAGCGAGAAAAAGTGTCACTCTCATCCCACTTTTGAGGGAAGACAGTGTGCTTTTGATGCATGCATGAGAAAATAATATATTCCGCAACTAGAGAGAACAGTTGCCAATTCTAGATGAGTGTGAGGTTTAATTCAAGAGCTGAAAACGAGTGTAGCAAAAAGTGGGATAAAAGTGGTCCTTTCTCTTCTTAGGGAGGGAAATTAACTTGCTATTCTTACTTTCCATCCCTAAGGAGGAAGAGTAATTATCATTTGTTTAAGCGATAAGAATACTTTTCTTTTTGAGAGAGAGAAAGTATCACTTACGAGCCAAAGGCGAGTGTAGCAAACGCGCACGAGCCGAATCGGCAATTTTTCTCTAGTTGCGGACGATATTTTTTCTTATAATTGCATCGAAAATATCTTTTTTCTCATACGTGTATCGAAAACACATCTTTTCTTTCCTCAAAAGTGGGACGAAAGTGGTACTTTCCCTCCCTCGGAAAGAAAAGTTTGTATAACTTGAATAAGTGAAACAAAATGTTTGTAACTATTTACTTTTCATCATTATAGTTATTTTCTATCACTGTAGTTACTGTCCATCCCTCAGGAGGGAAAATGCAACTTTTATTCCACTTTTAGAGAAAGAAAAGACCTTTTCGATACACTGGTGAGAAAAAATATCGTCCTTAACTAGGGAGAAATTGCCAACTCGACTCGTGTGAGATTTCTGCACTATCCTTCGGCTCGTGCATCAAACCTCACACACGTCGGCAACCTTTCTCCCTAGTTGAGGTATATATTATTTTGTCCCTCGGGGAGGGAAAGTGCCCTTTTTCTCCATAGGGATTTTTTGGAAAACGGCATTTTTTCCCTCCCTCGTAACGAAAAATATCATACGCAACATTGGAGATGAAAATGGATTGTTGCTTAAATATACTAATCTTCTCCAAAAAGTGGGATGAAAGTGGTACTTTCTCTCTCTAAGGAGGAAAAGTCTCTTTCGTTCCACTTTTGAGGGAAGAAAAGATGTGTTTTCAATGTAAGTATGAGACAAAATTATTTTCAAATAGAGATGTTTATATATAAAGTGGCAATTTACAAAATTATCCATATTTGCGAAAAGGGTTAACGTTTAAGGAAAATATTGGTATTAATTTGATGATGATTTGAAAGAAGTATATAAAATAAATTTTTAAAGTTTTTAGCTGCTGTTCCTAATTTAATTCAATTGTTAAACTAGCTAATTCATTATCTAAGCATTGATTTAATCATATAGTAATAGAAAATCTAAGTATGAAATAATTTAGGATGATTGTATGAATGGATAATTACATGAATAGTTAGTTAAATAATGCAATTAATGAATAAATGATTAGACAATAGATTGATTAAATAGTCGCATTATTGGTAGAATGAATGATAAGAAAAATTAATAATTGGATGCTTGAATAATTGGATTTCAGATAACGAAAGTTTTGTTTCAATGAATAAATTAATCTTCATTACATTTTAGATAGTTTTACTATCATTTCAAATGATTGAAAAATTAGTAACATTATATTTAAAATGGAATTTTATTAACTGACAATTTTTCTTGCAGATGGTGCCACTTGAACTTCTGCTCATCAATTCCGCGAGAAAGTTAGAACCGAAGAATAGGCATCATTCCAGTGGTGACGCGAGAAGCCCGGCTGACGGTGGAATTCCATTATAATGAAGCTCCACGCCACTGCTGAGCTTAACAAAAAAGAAGAAAAATAATAAAAACTTAAACGAAGCACGCTGTATTTCTGCGTACCAATCGAATGTACGAGACTTTTGCGGGAAAAGCGCGTTTAATTTGTCTTTATTTTTATGGCACAGCGTGTTGTAAGATTAAAAAAAAATTCTTTTTTTTTTTTTGATCTACAAAAAGCCGATTTTTTAGTCTAAAAATCGCTGATGCCTTCTTAAGACTTGAATAAAATATAAATACAAGGAAAAAATAAAGAAGCAAATTATTAAAAATGATGTGCAACAATAATTGTAATTAACTTATAATTAACAAAACGAAATAAGAAAAAGCAAGAATGCATGACGAATAGTGAGCTCGAATTCTTCACTTCAGATCTCTCGGCTTTTGTGGACAATATTTTCAGCTCACCGGACGATGAACGTGCCGGCTCGCTCAAAAATGTTTGTCTTAAGTCCGCTCGACTTAATACGACCAGTACGACTACATTCCTTCGTAAACTAACAATAAGTAGGCACTAATGAGAGAAACATATAATTATTAAACATATGCATGCTCCTAAAAGAAGCGACGGATTTGCACGTTCCACTGGATAATGAGCGTGTGGGACAAGACTTTTGCAACATTTTTCGATTTGCTACCATTTTGAACGAACGAAACTCAGAAAAAAATGACTTTCTTTTTTAAAATTAATAATTCGTGTAGTACCGCGATATAAGTAAGAAAAAAAGTCTCATTGAAGGCATATTTGTTTCTTCTCGAATTGTAAATTACGTGACAAATATATTGTATAAAATGAACGACAGAATCAATTAAAATAGATTTTACTGCAGGGTCGTACTCGGATAGCAAAGAAAAACTAAAGCACGTAATAAAAATAGTCAAGAGAAAGATCAAAATTAGAATCTTAAAAGAATACCTTAGGCGCAACACGAGTCCGATCGGGACTTTAAAAAAATCATGAAACAAATCTTGGATATTTTCGTTTGTGAAGATTAGAGGAGTGTAATTCGTTTTATATAAAATAAATACAAAATTAAAAAAATATGAAGATATTATGATAAAATAAATGGAATGAATGTAAAACAAAAACGTGTGAAATGCTTTCATAAGCAATTGAAATTTGCAATCAAATATTCATAAATATGATTAAAACCAAAACGGAAAAAAGTTAAAAGTAACGGAAAAAAGAGATATTACATGGCAAATCAAATTTGTTAAGACAAACGGTCGCATTTGAGTCGTAATAATACTAATATTAATATTAATAAACAATAATAATTATAATAATAATTATAATAATAGTAATAATGATGACATTAAATATATTAATATTATTAATAATAACAATAATAATATTTTCGCGAATTATTTTGTAAAGTTGTATAAAGTGAAATAAAACGAGAAATTTTTGATTCGTTGCATGTAATTTAAAAATTGTACAGAATGTAGATAGGTTTAATCCTCAATTTTTTGTTTCGCTGAATCATTAGTTACGTTTCTATTTTGAAAGTGTACAAAAAGTAAATTAAAAAAAGGGCAAAATAAAGAGAAAAAATACTACAGAATCATACGAATGAAACAGAAAACATAATAGTTAAATCGATAGTAGGTTATATATGAAAATTGTGCTATCTGAGTACAAATTAAATGCTGACGACGACGACGAAAACGCAAAAACAAAGGGAAAAAGGCGTTTCGCGCAATACGCACCACAGAGAGAATAATCGATAATTGTTTGTTCAATGTGCAATAAGTTTACGATAATATTGCTTAATTTATAATCGATTTAACATGGGCATATTATAAATGCATTACTGTTATTATACAACAAATTGAACTTCTTTTTTTCTTTTTTATTTGCAAAGCAGATTCAAAAGATCAAGGGATTTAAGAATTAACAAAAAAACGATACAGCAAGAAGAAGATGGATTGTAGAGATAGAGAGAATGAGAGAGTGTGTGTGAGATAGTGTGTATGTGAAAAAGAGATAAATTACTATACAAAGATATATTTTTCATTGTAACAATTTTTGTTGTATTTAATAATAGTCATTCTCTATAGAAAGATTCTAGTCACGCGACAATCCCTTTTTCTTCTCGCAAAAATTATTATTTTATTATTAAAATATGATGACTTATGAAAAAGTATCTTTATTTCGTTAAAAAAATCGTTTAAAAAAGAGATAAGAAGAAGAAACATGAAAGAAAAAAATACAATTCGTAAAAATATTTCATCTTTTTACATTTGAAAATCCAGCAATAATGACGCAAAAAAGAATATAAAAGACGTTAAAAATGAATAAGATTTGAACAAAACTAAGAAACTAACAATGAACGAGAATCCGCGTATTTTCTCTTTCTTTTTTGTATAACTTGTAAATGTTAATATGTTTTGATTTGTCTTTTTGTTATATATTTGATCGCAAAATTTTTATTTCCAATTTTGCAAGTAAGGTTGTTTCGACTCAATAGATCAATCCGAATGCACGTGTATTTTAAATTTAATTTAATTGTTGTACAAATTTGACTGATATTTTTTCATAAGAAGATTTACGAACAAGCTCAATGGACAAGACAACTGACGTTTGGTCTGCTTTAGTGTGTTTTACGGGATATGTATTTATACTTATATATACAAATTTCTATTATAGAATCAATAAAAAATTTTCACGAAGTTCAATGAAAATGTTTTTCTTGTTTTTTGAAAATAAAATAAGGAGAAAAAGGAGCAAAATTCAGTGATGTTGTTGGATCACCTGAACTTTATTATCTATAAACTAAAACAAAAATAATTCCGCTTTCTTTTAGGAAATTTTCTTTTTTTATTTTAAACCAAGGGTCAGATAAGATTTAAGAGCGCGCATTATTATTTATAATTAAACATTAACACGATATACCGTGACTGCTTTGCAGTCTTCGACTTACTTATTGTAAGGACATTGTATATGTTTCTGCAAGAGAGTGTAAGAGAGTATGAGAGAGAGTGAAATAAAACGTAGTTCCTTAATTCGAGCCACTCGATAAGTCGCTCGAATGCAAAGAGTTGAAATAAAGAGTGCGTGTAAAGTGCGGTAAAAATATATTATACGAATATAAAGCGTAAAAAATTATAAAAAAAGTATATATATATAATAAAGACGATGTCGATAAATATGAATTACTGGAAGCGCCTATTAAAGAAGAAAAAATAGTAAAAAGAAAAAAAAACAAAAAAAGACATAAAAACCATAAAAAGAACAAAAAAAGAGAGAGAAAAAAAAGAGAATCCAAAATGCACATCTTTGTACGAAATAACGCGAATTAGGAGTGCCGATTTAATAATAAAAAATGCTGTTGCTCTAATGTATATAGTCGTGTATTTTAGCATATTAAATTTTAGGCGCAGAAACAACAAAAGATACAGATATACACAAAATACACACACAAGCGAAATATCGATATAATATCGAGTAATATATTAGAAGAGTTATTAATATACGATTTTTTGAATCGAAATAAGGTGAGGTTTTGAGAAGGAGAAGGTCTAAATATTAACGATCTTAGAAAGTTTTTGTCAAAACTTGTGCAATGAAAGTTTTGATATTAATACGCATTTTTAAAACAAAAAGTAAATGCGAACGAAGTTAATTAGTAGTGCATTTTTTCTTTTGCTATAACGATCTTCAATTTGGGAAGACACAAGATGTCATTCATATACAAAAAACTATTTTGACTGGTGTTACAGAATTTGCTAACGAATTTATGTTGTAATTTGAAATTTGTACTTGTATTAAGAAAAAATAAGAAAGAAAAAAAAGACAAAAAACTTTAGTTATTAAGAAATGTGTTTTACTTTTTTACTGTAAAATATGATTATTTATGTCTTGCTGTATATGATTGTTATATTTAAAATAAAATATTTAATTTACAGAATAAAACATTCATAAGATTTTGCAAGAATGAGCTTTCGTATTGTAAAATCATTCAAAATATTATATATATATAGAATGTTTTTATAATAGTTTTCAAAATTAATTATAAGTTTATTTTTTAGTTTTTTTTTAAATTCAGCTGTTACTTCCAAAAATACATTTTTTAATGTAATATTTGTTTAAATAAGAACGAATATAGATTGATAATAATAACGATAAAGATTAAACTAATCAAATAAGCTGCTAATCAATGACGCAGGACGTTTTGGTAAATACTTTTATTATATACGTGTAATTGTTTTTTCAGAATAAAATAAATAATAAGCAAATATTTTGTAACATAGCGTTTAATTTGTTAAACAGCGAAAAGTATGATCATTTAACATTATATAGTTATTTTATAATACTATGATAGATTTTGTATTTATATTACAAGAGAATAAGTTTAAAATAATATGTTTTAACACGTAATGTCAAATATACTTCATTTTAGAATAAACTCAAGAAAATCATAGATGTTCCTCTTGAACGATTTAATAAGATATATTAATAAATTGTGAAACTGATTTTTTTTATTCATTAGAATATCTGTTTGTGAAATGAAAGCTATTGATTTTTGTAGATTTGCAAAATATGCGCACACGTATATAATAAACATTAAAGTATACGTAGATTATAACAATTTTAGATGAAATAGTTGATTTTAATTGTAAGGTCTTTTGTAAGTATTTTGTACAGAATATAATAATGTTTAATCCAACGAAAATCGTATGATAATTTTTTATCAAATGTAAATTTTTATTTTATCACGTTTAATAAAAAGTGCTAACATCAATTTATGTAACAAGTAATATAATAGAAGAAAAGTCTGTAAGTTTTATAAAATAATTGTCATTAAAACATGAATTATTTTATTTTTTTACATTTTTTTTATTTGCAATATATACCAGAGTTATATTACCAGAGTTATTGAAATTCCTTATACAAATAAGAGAAACAAAAATTTTATTTATGAAATAAAAAATTGTATTGAACAAAATTTAACTGAAAATTAAATAAAAAAAAGTATTCAATGCGAGGAATGAAGACTTGCGTTTGTAGTTAGATAGATTCAAGCTTAGGTTACAAAAGCAGGTACGTAGATTGTTAGATTTATACAAGAGACAGGGCCACGGTCGCACGACCTTTCCTCGCTTTTTAATATTTATCATGATATTCTCTTTTTACATAGATGCATGTAATAACTTAAAAAAACAGTAAATAATCCAGTTTTCGGCAATACTTCCTTAATTCAAGACTTTGAAATAATAATGAGATTGTTATAACACTAATAATTACAATTAAAAAAGCGATTCAGCCAATTGTTCAAAATTAAACGACGATTTTTGTAAATAATGAACGTTTTAATGTAACATAAAAATACACCAAGAAAAAAGTACTATTGACGACGAGTAACGTTTTAATTAAACTAAAAAATAATGGATGTTATTTAAGTGTTATTGAAACTTTGAAATAGGAGTAAAAAAAAGTAATGCGCGTTTTGTAAATTCACTTGTGGTGCTATCAGTGATATTTGTGGTAATATTTGCGAGCTTACTTCATTATTATACCGCCAATTAAAAGGGTACTTCACATTATCCAACACAAACGTAAATAAATAAATAATGTGCATAATTAATTAATAATACAAAATAGCGTACAACGAACGATTTCTATAGCATGGAATTAAAATAATTATAATAATAAAAAGGACAAAAAAATCAAACGACGTAATGAAATTGTTTGAAAACGTATTTTACTCAATTTTCAACGCAAATATTTTTCTCTTTATAAGAGACATGTAACGCCAAGAGTTGCGTTTTGCTAAAATAGATATTTATTGACGATGCTAATTCACTCGTTTGCTATATTTTTTGAGGCAAATCATTCTATAGATCACACACACAAATAATAATTCGTTGTGAAAAAAAAATACAAAACGAATTAATTGTTGTGGCAACGAAAAATTTGCGATATCCGGATTGTAAAGAATTGTTAATGATCCTAAACTGACAATTTGCTGTGAGAATAAAACAAACTTTCGTTTCAGTAGCATTACACTTCACTATTTAAGATATTGTTGTATATTTCCGTATAGTAATTTACATATTTATTATGTTATTTACAAATTACAATTTATAATTTTTCCAAGTTTACATTTTTAAATTATGTACTTTAATTTGTTGGAAATTTCATTTTGGAAATGAGATAAAATTAAGTTAAGAATGTAAATATTCGTCGGTAATTAATACCAAGGGTGAATATATACTTAACATACTTATAATAAAAAACATAAGAAAATGGTATATTTTTTAATACCAAAGCAATTTTAATAAAACAATAAGCACATGTTATAAAACTAATTATATCTGCTGCAACGAAGTTTGTTTGTCCAAGTAACAGATTCCAAAATGTTTAAGCAAGCACTTATTGTACCTAGCAAGAATTTTTTCTTAACAAACCCTGTAACGTTTACCAAAATCGTGTTCGTTGCTACATGGACAATATTGTTTTGTGTGATAAAAAAGGAGTTAAAAAAGAATAATGAAATAATAACGATTGTCAAAGATATTTACGATTTAAAAAATACCGATAATTATAGATAAATTGTTAAGAGAATAATTTTCACTGGCATACAACCAATAGTGCCGAATAGTACTGTCAATAGTCATACTGTAATGTTATAAACATAAATACCGTTAAAATAATTGAAATATAACAATAGAAGGGACATAATAAAAAATAACAGTCGTGTTAATAACAATAATTCGTAAATAATATTAGAGTTGCAAATAAATCGAGTTAATTAATCAATCCAAATGTATCAGACAGCACAATGTAACAAGTATTTGGTATCACTGTTAACGCCATTAGTGTTTCAGTTTTTTTAAAGTAAATTGTTGTCGTTTCAATGCAAAAGGCCTTTTTCTAACTAACGACAATACTCACTCATAATAGATCCTTTTTATAATAAATGAACCACGATTTAATAATATAACAATTTGTGCGAATTGACGAATTTCCATACGGCCGATGTAATTGTAATAACGTCCGTGAGTGGAGATATTTAATTCGAAGACATGGTTATTAGTTATGAAAAGTGAATTACTACATAATACTTTATATACAAATTTTAATGATATCAATTAAAAAATAAATTATATATTCGAAAAATTGTATAATTCATTGAGAAATTATAGACAGATGTAGGAATATATCAACTTATATTCAAATTAAAAGGCTGACAATTTAATGTTATGAAAAAATTTTTTTAATATTCTATATGAAATTTTACTAGAAATATGGTTATTATATATAATATTACAAAATGTACCAAATAATTTGTCTTTTTATTCACGTTTTTTATGCGCTCGAAATAATGTATGCTGAAATCCGATTGTTACAAGTGGATTTTATTTGCGACAATATGGCACGCCTACTTATAATTTAAAAAATAATTTTTTTAACTGGGGAAAATAAAAAAAAATAAAAAAAACTAAAAAAAATATTTTAAGATTTGCATTTTAGTTTTTGTTCAGTTGATTTTAACAGGGTGAATAATATATCAAACAATGAAATTATCGAAAGACATTAAATAAATATAGTAATATTCAAGTAATGTACTGTACGTGTGTAAACATAGAAGAATTTCAATAAAAATTGACAATCATTATAAAAAGACATTGAAAAAATATAATGTCATTTTTCATGAAATAAAATCATAACATTTGGTCAAAAAAACATTTTATTAATTGAAACTTAAAATGTATGCTTTGAACATTAATTTATTATTTTAAACCTTACTGATACTTGAATGCAATTTTTTGCATAAAAAGATTAAAATATATATTTATTAAACTTGCTCGGTGAATCGCACAAAAATAAAATTTCCTGTTTCAAAAATCCGATTGTTTCAGTTAAAAAAATGTCTAGCTTGAAATACTTTTAAGAATTACACAGAAAAATTGACTTTAAAGGATCTTGTTGTATAGTTTTGTTGCTGAAAGAACCTAAATATATAATCATAATTGAAATTGTACGAAGAAGTTAATTTAAATGTAATATTTCTGTTTTATTCTTTAAATTATATGAAAATAGATTTTTTTTCAACTGAAATAGTCAAAATTGTTAATCAGCATTTTGTATGCATTGCTTATTTTTAATTTTATAAAAAATGTATTATTACTTTTAATATTTATACTAAAATCTCCATTTCTCATTTCATTTCACTCACGTTTTCTTTATATATCTCTACCATCAAATTTGTTTTTACCGAGAAAAGAAATAACAAAACCCATAAAATCATCATACATTTAATTTTGTAATTAAACATAAACTCATTCATTCCTCTTTCATGCAGAGTTGCATGAACTTTTGAACATAATCGCCAGTAGTCAATATAAAAATTATACAGTTCAATAGAGTCTTTCTCCTTCTCTGTACCGAACCTCGACAAAACGATTAATGAAATGTAAATTTCATAAATCTTACATAGAAAAAGTATCATTTAACAATTGGAATATTGTATTTTCATTCGTCAATTTTGTACATACATTAGTATATATAGAATCATAATCTTACATACGAGAAAAAAAATTATTACATTGACAAAAAATAATATTAATGAAGTAATATTGTATTTAATATAAGATGCCTCAATATTGAAACAATATTATGAATATAAATTGTATATGAATTGAAATATATAAATTTTAAGTATTATATTTTTAAAATCGATAATAATATTACTTTTCTGTGTATAGAAAAATTATGTTTCTTTCATCCATGAATAATTCTGAGTTTCTAATTCAATATGATTTAGCTAACTTGCATAAAAATGGATTATTAGCGCAGATCATCCATTTTTGTTTTATTACAAGTGAATATTAAATTTGTCTAAAAACAGAAATATATCAAAAAATAATAACAAAAAAATTGTACACTGATCGAAGAGATTTCGAAGGTATAACATTATTTTTTGAATTAACAAGTGGAAATATGCAGTCGTTCTAAAATTGCCTATATGAAAGCCAGTACGTTTCCATTACCTCACATATAAGAAATAAATGTACATTTTTTTGTATTTTTTACGATATTGCAATGTCGGAAGACAAATTTGTCAAAAAATGTTTTGTTCTTAACAAATTGGAATAATTGCGATAATACAAATGTCCCTATTTCGTAAATGCATTTTGGGATTGCAATATTATAAAAAGTAGAAATAAAATGTAGATTTTTTGACGTGCATTAATGATTAAGATAGAGCGATTTTGAGAAAGTAAAATTTATTAAATTTATTAAAAAATAATAAATTTTTATTGAAAGTGTATAATTTAGATATGTAATAATTTGTAATACATATTTTTCATTTTAACTTATTTTCTGAAAATCGTTCAATCTGAACATATGCAATTGTAATATACAAATTTGCCGTTTGGAATTTGATGGGCATCAATATGTCAATGTGTTCGTGTTTTATGTATGTATCGCGCGCTCATACACACAAACACATGCATATAAATGAGGATGTCAAAATAAGGCGCCGTGTCCCGGTCTCTGATATCGGCTTGCGTTACGCATTTGAACATGAATGTCAAGCTTGAAATGCTTTTTTCCTCTTCTCTAATTCAAACATATTTTTTACAATTTATGATTTCTTTCATTTATAAATATCAAAACTAAAAAAAATCATTTCAATCGTCAATTTTGAAAAAAGTAGCAGCTCTGAATTTCTTGAAGAAAAAAGTGTGTCAATCTTCATACTCATCAAGTGAATGGTGTCTTGAAATAAATCGCGATAACAATAGTGCAGTTTAAATTGCAAACTGCCGTTGAAAAAATATTTCACTTTGGCAAAAAAAAAATAAATAAATAAATAATAATAATAACTTGAAAAAATTGTAGCTGCTGAACTGTTGGCTCTGGATATTGAAAATAGTAATTCAAGAAAACGAAAAAAAACTGAAATTCTATTCTTACGTAAAATTTTACTGCGGATTTTTTATTCGCGAATCCAACTATGATGATGGAATTAACTTTTAACAGTTCACATGTTCAGACTAAACAAAAGAAACGAGAATGATAAATTGGAGAAAAACGCAAGAAAAAAATTGTTTTATGAAATATGCGTTTTTTTTGCGACGAATGTCTCGTTTTAAATTTTCACGCTTTTACGACGAATGTTTCTATATGTACGTGTACATTAATTATTTGATAGCATATACGGATAAAACAGTAAATCTAAGATGATGAAAAAAGGTAGTTTGTTTCTAGTCAACGAGAATTAATGCGTGCAATGAAGTTACTTCTCGATTTTTCATATGAAATCTAAGTGTATTCAGAGAAAAGTGTAAGGCAAAGAAAAACGAAGAAGAAACATTACTTCAAGAGAAAACTAAAAAATAAAAAAATATATGTCAAATAAAAAAAGGCAAAACGAGAATGCGAGTATGAGAACTTTTTGCATTAAGACAAACTCATCACATAACATTATTTCGTGTGTGCGTTGTGTTAGTTAACAATTATATATACATATATATAGAATAGATATATATGTTTATATACACGAATGGACGAATGGACAAAAAATCGAAATATTATAAAAAGAAGGAATATGTATATTTATTTATTTACGCTTGTATTTAAATTTGTTTATATATGTGTGTATCGTACATTTGAATATAAAAAAAAGAACGATTTGCGATGCTCGATTAATATATTATTGATAATAATTATTACTGTGAATTATTATTATCATTATGAATTATTATTCATTCTAATTCATTAATCGCTGAAACTATATAATACCTTTGTAAATGAGAATCAAGACACTGAAAGGCTAGGGGAACTTAATAAATTGAAATTCTATTAACCCAAATGTGTTAAAATTGTTTCTATACCAATAATTTAAGATTACATTTAATCATTATTTTCATCGTTTCATTATTATTAGCAATTTTTGTATGTAATATTTGCAAAGTCATATTTATATATATTATATCATTTTAATATATCCTTGAAAGATCATCAAAGCTATATAAAAATAAACGCGGCTTACGTTTATCGAAGTAAGTTATCAAGAAATATATTCAAACTCGAACGATCATCGCAGTATTGTCAGTTTAAGTCAAGCTATTGTATGAGAGCAGTCGTGTCAATCTGGTTTCTACATTTACAATTCATTCGCCCACTAAACACGAGTATTGACAATGTCAAAACCTAAAGAGCTACTCAATTTTTCGCCGCAAGAAGCGCAAAAGTTTTTGGATTCTTTTGATTCAGTTTTTGTTGATTGTGATGGTAAGTATTACATCACAAGTAATTATTTAATTAAGTTAATGAACTGTTTCATATGGACATTTGTCATAAGTTCAATAATTTTTACGAAACATCGGGAAAGTAATTATGCATTGTCTTTTATACAGAATGTAAGATTATGCATTATTCTTATTGAATACAAAATACATAATGCTTTTTCACTGATTCAAATAATCAGCTGTCAATGTTTACATTCTTTGAGATAACTATTAAGATAAAAGGAAAATGTTTTAGTTATTCATTTCAACTTTCACTCACTTTTCAATAGATTTGTAATTATGTTCCTGACAAGTTGTCCATTAATTGTTTAATTTCATAAAAATATGCAAAAATGTAAAATTTTTTGTGCAAACAAATTGAATTTAAAAAATTCAATTTTTTAATATTATACAAAATTAATAATTATATATATTATACAATATTAATAATTACATATTTCATATTAGATTGTATTACATTTACGAACTATTATTATCTTTGACGAAAGTTTACGTTTGTTTAATCTGAAGATAAATTATTTCGCAGTTATTTATATTTGCATAAATTATCATAAGTAATGTATTACATTACATAAGCTAAAATGCAGTTGTAACACATGTATATATATATTATATTTTATCGATATACTTATTTTAAAATATATTAAAAATACATTTTCATTAAAACGAATCAATAATTAAATTAAAAATAATTATTTACATATGTTTTCTTATATCTAATATTGAAGAAAAAACTATTTTTAATTGAAGAATACAATCATATAACTTTTATAGTCTTTAGATTTAAAGAAGTAAAAATGCAACTATTAGAATTTTTCGAATGTAGAGTATATTGTATTTTTATTTCATTTACATGTAATATTTTTAATAATTTGTTGCATGAGTTCAATTCATGTTAAGCAATAGACAATTTCCAAAATGATAAAAATAATTATTTTTAAAAGAACAAAGAAATTTGAATAAATTAAAAAGTGTGTAAATACAATTCAAGTAGTATGAATTGAACTCACGCATCGTGTGTGCCTCTCATATGCTGACCAACCGTCACTAATTTTGCAGATTCCTAGTGTTGCAAGTAAAGAAAGTTATAATTATTTTCAGGAGTCATATGGTTTGAATATCGTGAGATTCAGAATGTTCCTGAAACCATAAGATGGCTAAAGGCAAATGGCAAACAAGTAGTATATGTATCCAATAACAGTACTCAAGAATTGTCTAAAGTTTGTGACTATTTTTCGAAAATAGGTTTGGATGTTAAAAAAGTAAATATACACATTATATTTAATTATATATATATGTGATGAAGATCCGAATTCTTTGAAACTTTTAAAATTATAATTATCCTTATTTTCAAATGACTAAAGTTAATGGAAAATTACAATTAAAATTATATATCATTGTGCATTATTAGGAAGATATTGTTAATCCAGCAATTGTAATTGGATGGTATTTAAAGACAATAAATTTTCAAAGTGAAGCTTTTATCATTGGATCTGCTGCTCTCGCCGAATATTTATCTAAAAGTGGAATAAAAATATGTAAACCTTGTGTAAGTTGGATGTAATTCTCATGTCCATCATAACTTTATTTAAGCATATATTAAAAATACTGCAAGATTTTCAAGATTGCAGGATTAAAATTTTACTAACAATATATATATATTTTTCCTTGAAAACTGCATTACAACCTTTTTGGAAAAATAAAGCCAGATGTTTTACCGGAAAGTTTACCAGTAATATTGAACACAATTCGCAAGAGACCGGCGGTTGGAGCAGTAATTGTTGACTTTGACGTGAATTGCAATTGGATTAAAATGGACTTGGCCTTAGAATATCTTAAAAATCAAGATGTACTTTTCCTTACTGGCAGTATGGATGCGATAGTGAAACTGTCGACAGATTTAGAACTTCTCGGTAAATAGCATTCCAAATTTTGCAATTTATATAAATATGTATAATTTACTTATATGCTTTTAAATACATTTTCTTACCATAATTACAGGACAGGGTGCGTTTTGTAAAATATTAATGGAAATAAGTGGAAGACAGCCATTAAGATGCGGGAAGCCTAGTCACATTCTCAAACAGTATATATTTCAAAAATATCATGTTAAAGAGCCTAAGAGATGTTTATTTGTTGGAGATTCGTAAGTATATTTATCATAAAAGCAATAAATCACATTTAAAATTTAACTTCTTAAATGCTATATTTTTATCTTACTAATATTCAATATAATTAAAACATTAATAATTTTTTATTGATCTACATAGATTATGTCACGACATGGAATTCGGAGCACTATGCGATTTCCAGAAGTTATTTGTTGGATCTGGTGTTGACAAATTAGAATCAGTGGGAAGAATTGCGGAAGTTATTCCAGATTATTATCTACCAAGTTTAGGACATTTGTTAAATCTTATTAAAAACATATCAAGAAAGTAAAAAAATTAAATATTATTACATATGTAAAATGAGTAATATTTATAACTATGTCTTTCTAAGTATACTATTCAATTATTGTTTTTCATTTTTGTAAAGTATTATAATGGTATTAAAAAAAATACCAGCATTATATGATGAACAACGAATCAACTGATAATATCACGTGATCGAATAAAATTCAAATTGATTGAATTTTAAGTAATTTAGCTCTGACGGCAGTCAAGACCGACTCGATTATTTCATAACAGACTAATTTAACCGATTTATGAATAATCGACGATCATAATGTATAAATACAAAATAACGAAAAACAATTCATCTGCATTAAAAACAGATTCTATAGATATAATATGTAATAGACATTCATGCATTTAACGTGTATCAATTTATTTAAAGTAGTTTATAAAGACAGTTAAAAGTTTCATATTAAACATTTATAAAATAATTTACTTAATGTATTACTTATGAATAAAAGAAAGTAAAATTTTACAAAATAATAAAGTAAATATATATATAAAACAACCCTATGGGAAATTGCTAACGTAAACATACGGGCCAATACTGGTTCAGCTCTGGTAGCAGATTATACCAGAGGACCAGTACTGGGCCACAGCAGGACCAATTGTTCGTTTCCCATAGGGAATTATCCTTTACCACCTCCACTTCAGCAATGTCAAAATCGAATTTCAGACAATTTTTTAATAAAATTCTTGCATCTTATTTTATCTTACGTCGATAAAATCAAATTCTTATTAACTTATATTTTCGTATATCACAGTAAAATTTCTTCATTCATTCTTTACACTTTAAAAATATCGAAGGTTTATAATAACTTCATAATAATAGCTAGAAGACATATATTTTGTAAATATAATTTTATTTAACATTTATTATTATTTCTTTATGAAGAAATATAGTTTACTGCTGCATAACAAAATTATTTAAGATAGAATGAACATATACATATTTTTTCACTTATAGTATTAATAATTATTATCTCACGAAAGAAAAGCGCCATGTGAGATAACTTATATCAAATCTAGTCTTATCAATTTGTCGACCCTCATCTTTGGGACCGCAGATCTGAAAGTTGATGCTATAACGAGTCATTTAAATCACATTATAAACACAGTCAAAGTCCACTCACTATCGATCTAGCAGGCGTCATTTACGACATGTCTCTACACAAAGTATCATTGTTATACATCTTCGTTGTCATATTTATATTTCTCCCATTTATTTGTTGCACTAATTATATTCACGATGGTGATGGTAAGTAACATTAATTTTGATATGCTGAAAACAATTTTTTGGACTAAATTTTTTCATAGAAACAATTTAATAATAATTAAATTGTTTAATAAAATAATATAAAAAATTATAAAAATTATAAATTATAAAAAATATAACATAAACAATTAATTACATCACGCTTAAAACAATTAAAAAAAAATTTGTATTTGAAAAGTATAAAGTAAATGTAGAAATTAATTATTCATTGATTAATTATTGATTATTGATTGATATTTATTAATTATTGAATATTGATTTCATTTTTCAGTATTTCATGAAAAACTAAGGCATTTAAGATCTAATAGTACTCCTGAAATTCAAGCAGAAGCTACTCGCAAATTAGCAACAAGATTGTTAGAAAAGCATGCTAATTTATTCTCGTTTAAAGTGGACTTTAATTTAGGACCGCACGGAAAAGACACATTTGAGGTACATTATTAGTCATTAAGTTAGAATGTAATTTCTTTCTAAGTGAGTTAAAATAATGTCGACATACAATTTTGAGTTTTCTCTCTTTATTCTTAAAAAATAAGGAAGGCATATCTTATAGATTTATAATTATTTCATGATGCTCAATTAGAAACAAAAATGATATTCCAGATTGTAAAACGTGCACCAACATTGATTGAAATCACTGGTACAACTGGAGTTGCTGCTTCTTGGGGTTTACACTATTATTTAAAACATTATTGCAATGTACACATTGCCTGGGAAGGAATGCAAATATACTTACCGCCAACGTTGCCTGATGTTAATGTTACTGTTATATCCAATGACAGGTTTAATTCTACATATTATTAATTGCAATTTACATTTCTAACATTGATTATATTACATTATTATGGTGATTCAGATGAATCTTGTCACTTTTCTTAAGCTTCATTACCCTCATTAAAAGAATACAGATCTGATATTCAAAGGATATAGACCTTCGAAATAAAAATACATTTTTTGAAATAGTATATGAAAAATTTATCAAAAAATTGTATACAGTGTTTGTACATAACTTATCATGAAGTATTAATACATTCGTTTTAGAACTGAAACTAGAAAGAATTTTTGTCAATTTTATATCAATGATTTTGTAGGATGTTTGTATTATTATTTTTATTATTGTTAAACTTAATATTGCTCAACACTGTTTTAATTTAAAAATTTTAGAGTTAATGAAATGTTTAATTAAAAAATTTTGTTTTAAAAAATTTTTATTTTTTTTAGATTTAGATATTATCAAAATGTATGTACTTTTGGATATAGCAGCGTCTGGTGGCAATGGGAGCAGTGGGAAAAGAACATCGATTGGATGGCATTAAATGGTATTAATTTAGCTCTCGCTTTTCAAGCACAAGAAGCAATATGGCGAAAAGTTTATCTGCAATATGGCCTCAGCGAGGAAGAAATTAGTGAACATTTTGGGGGTCCTGCATTTCTACCTTGGCAAGTTATTGTTTTATACTTTGTACTTTCACTTTTTATTAATCCCATCGTTTTAACACTTTAGCAACGTTTAATTTATTAAAACTGAATTTTGCATTTTCTAATTAATTACTTTAATTTATTTAAACAGCTTTCTTTTTTGTTTAATATTTTCATTATCTATAAGAGAATGTGTTTGAAATACCAGGGAGTGTTAAGATATTCATAAAGAGTTCATAAATCAGCATTATATGTGTCACACAGGTCGCGAATGGGTAATATTCGAGGATGGGGTGGACCGCTTACTTTAACTTGGCACGTTCGTGCAATTCGTCTGCAGCATCAAATCTTGAATCGTATGAGAGAACTTGGCATTGTGCCTGTATTACCAGCATTCGCTGGACATGTTCCTAGAGCATTTGCCAAACAATTTCCAGGTGCGAATATGACAAAAATGCAAACTTGGAATCATTTTGATGACAAATACTGCTGGTATATTATTAATAATTCAACATTCACTAAAATTAATTTGCATTACAATATTATTTTTAATGATAAAACATTAAAAGTCAGTTTGTCGTTTTATATATTTTCTAATTTTGAAATTACTTTTATCTTCTGCATTGAAGTTGATAGTTTAATCTGGTTTTGACAAATCTTTCATATATTATTTTTCCGCAGTCCCTTGTTAATAGAACCAACAGATCCGCTCTTTCAAATAATTGGAGAAAAATTTCTGAAAGAAGTAAGATTAATACAACTTTACGAACTTGAAGAAACTTTCGCATAACAGCGTCACAATTTTACTACATCTTTCTATCTTTATTCAGTATATCAAAGAATTCGGTACAAATCACATCTACAACTGCGATACTTTCAATGAAATGGAGCCTAGAAGTGGCGAACTTAACTATATAAGAGATGCTGGTGCAGCAGTTTATTCCGCAATGCTTAAAGCTGACCAAGATGCAATATGGTAAATTAGTTTTTAAATAAACTTTTTATTTGTTTGAAATAAAATTGTAATAAAGTATAAAACCAAACTTTTTATTAGATAAACTGCAATTTTTGATCATTTAATCATACTTTTCTACTTTTATTAAGGTTAATGCAGGGATGGTTATTTGTTAATGAATTTTATTTTTGGACGCCGCCAAGAGTTAGAGCTTTGCTAACTTCAGTTCCCATTGTAAGTGTTTTTCTTTCTAATTAATAAATAAATTAATAAATAAAAATATCAGATTTTATTATATTTTATTTTGATCTTACAGGGAAAAATGATTGTACTTGATCTTCATTCTGAACATTCCCCGAGATACGAGCTTTTTGATTCATATTACGGTCAACCATTTATTTGGTGTATGCTTCACAATTTTGGAGGAACCCTGGGAATGTTCGGCTCTGCTTCCATTATTAATCATGTAATAAATTATTAATAATTAATATGTAAAAAGTATTAGAAAAGTTTATTATAAATTAAGATAAATGATTTACCTTTTCAGAAAAAAAATTTGTGAAAATTTAAACATTCATTGAGTTGACTATAATGTAACAACTTATACTTTTTTATTTTAATGTAATTTTACTTAACTTTTTAGCGCGTTTTTCAAGCCAGAAAAATGAGGAATAGTACGATGATTGGTACTGGTCTTACGCCTGAAGGAATCAATCAAAATTATGTTATTTATGATTTAATGCTGGAAATGTCTTATCGAAAGGAACCTGTACATCTTTCAACTTGGTAACTCAATATCTCTGTGTACTTTTTCACTTTTCCTTTTCAACAGTCTCAATAAAAACAGTAAAAGACAAAAAAAAAAGTAATCAATTTTCCGTAAATTCAATTACTTATACTGAAAGTACTTTTGGTAGTGCAAAATTGCCTATAAATGGTCTCTACGAGTTTCAATAAAGTGGCTACTGTGAATTTAAATTGCATTATATGTTCACTACATTAGGTTTGAGAATTATGCAGCTAGAAGGTACGGTGTCTGGAATGAATATGCTGTGACCGCCTGGCGAAAATTGGGACTATCAGTTTATGATTTTGTGGGTGTCGCACCTATTAGGGGTCACTATGTGATAACTAGATCACCGAATTTGAAAATTAAACCATGGGTAATTTCTGTTCCCCTCATTTTACCTGAAAACATTATCGAACTATATTATTTTATATGTCACTTAAATTCAATAAATTTTTGTTTCGATAATGTAATAATTAATTCATCAAATACATACGTATATTAAAAACTTAAAGAAATTACTTTAATATATATGTTCAATATAAACGAATCACTGTATTTTTCATCGAGAAGAAAAAATGTCTTATATTTATTTTTATTGATTCTTTGTAAATTTCAAAATAATTTTACTTTTAGGCATGGTATGAGCCAAAAACCGTTTTTACTGCTTGGGAATATCTCTTGAAAGCCCGACACGGTAGAAAGAACAACACTTTATATAGATATGACGTCGTTGATCTTACGAGACAAGTTTTGCAAGTGACAGCTGACAATATTTATCCACGAATTGTACAAGCATTTTCCAATAAAAAGTTAACGGAATTCAGGTAATATTTTCACATAATCAATTTTCTTATATTGACTAAAAAAATCATTCTGACTCATATTTGGAATTATGTAATAAATATAAATGTAATTTATGTTTTTTTAGATATCATGCCAATTTGCTACTGGAACTTTTCGACGATTTAGAAAGTATTTTAGCGTCGAATAAACATTTTATGTTGGGCCCTTGGTTGGAAAGTGCAAAAACTTTAGGCAACGATGATAAGGAACGAGAAAACTACATTTACAATGCAAAAAATCAAATTACACTTTGGGGACCAGATGGCGAAATCAAAGATTATGCAAATAAGCAATGGTCTGGTGTTGTGTCAGACTACTTTACACCTAGGTGGTTGATATTTCTTAAAGCGTTGGACAAGTCAATAGTAGAAGGGAAAAAGATTGATGACAAACAACTGAAGATGATAATTTTTCAAAACGCAGAGAAACCATTTACGTTATCAAATAAAACTTACTCCATCGAACCAATAGGTATTGAAATAATTACTTTTCTTCATTTATAAGTATTTAATACACTGGAAAAAAGTATTAAATATATTACTGAAATAATTAAATGTATATAATTTTTGCTTGTAAATAATACACTGAATCAAATTGTCACTTTAAACAACCGGTAAACTTGGTTAAAATTGTCTTCAACAAAAGATTTCTGGTTCCTGAAACCAGTTTGTAATTGTTGTTACCAATATGCTTAGTTACACGGAAAAAAATCTAGCTAAGATTGGCAGAATTTTCTTGCAAAAACATAAATGTACTTATCATGTTAAGTTTGCAACATATTCTGGCAGCTTTTGCTAGAATTTCATGCAAGCATTGCCAAACAAATGAACTGCCTAAACGGACAATTAACCTGCTTATGTTATATTGAAAATATAACATAAAAAGGTTATTGAAATGTTTGAATGATTTTTAAAAAGACTTGATTCATAAGTAAAGTCATGAATCGTAAAAACGCAATAAATAAATCGTATTTTTGGGCGACATTTTACTTCACACATTGCTTGAAAGTCTACTGAAACTATCAGAAAAATTTATATTGGCGTTGCTTGACAGATTTGTTTATTATTACGTGAAAGTTCATGCAATTACTGCAAGATTGTCATTGCCTTTCAAATATGGCAATAACTGCCAAAATTTCTGGCAACGATTGCTATATTTTTTTTCCGTGTAGGCCAACTTGAAAACTAGTACATATAACTAGTTAATAATATATATAATAATAAGAAAAACTTAGTTAAAAACAAATTCAAACATGCATAGTTTGAGTAACTATGACTTTTTTTGTGTATTTGTTTAAAAACAAAAATCATACTAAAATACGTAAAAAAAGTGTAATTTGTAAAAGGATTTTGTAAAAGAATTACACTTGATCGATAAATAAATGCATTTATTGACGTGAAAGGTAATGCTGTTAAAAGTAACAAAATGTCACTTTGTTAGATAAAAGATTTGTTAGTAATATAATAATATTCTTTTTCTAGAAAAGTAAAAGAAAAAAAAAAGACAAACAAAATAAATTTTTAATTACCTGTTTTATTACGTTACAGGCGATTCCATTGAAATTGCATTAAAATTGTATTCCAAGTGGCAAGGAGATGAGCTCATAATTAATAAGATACATCATAAATTTTAGTTGGATAAAATAAATCAATTATTAGAATGTAAATTTTTATACAATTTATACAAACGTCAATAAAAAGAATTTAAATAAAATAACTCTTGCTATTTTCATAAGTTTTTTAAAAACGGGGTTCAATAAATAACAAAATAGATTCAACATAATTTTATTAAATGAAATACATTGTACGTAATTTCTTTATATAATTTTGATAATAACATCTTATGATAAATAAATAATTTATAATAAATTTAAATGATAATAAGGTACTTCTGGGATACGAATAAGTAAATATATGTGTTAGAATTACAAACATATAATTTGTATATTTTTAATTGTATTTTATCATTCTTGATATATCCATTTTGAATTAAAAACAATATTGGAATTTAAATTTCTTAAAATAAACTTAAATTCTTATCAAAATAGAAATTAGTCAGATTTCTGCGTCATTAGTGGGAACACTTCCATATTTACGAGCAATGTGAGACTTGGACATTGAGCAGGCGTATTTGCCATTAAATAAAGTACTTTACTCATTATTATATTTAGCGCATTAATTGGGCAGTACATATTTTCGTAAATTATAAAGTTACATTATGGTTTTACATGAAGTATTTCTTCCAAATATACGCAATGCTAAGAACTGAAAAACTTACATATATTTCCTTAAACTCTGTAATTTCTGTTCTGCTATTAAATAGCTCATTAAATTTTCGATTTAACCCTCAAATATTTAAGGTACTTATTCCCTACATATTCGAATCGTAGCTAATTGTACTGTCAATTATATTGAAATTCGCATTCGGAATTATGATTATAAGTTGTATCTTGAGTATTTGAATAATAATTTTCTACATTTCATTAAATTGATACAGACAAAAATAATTATAATTACAATATTACAATTAAAATACAAATTGCAAAAATTGCACTGTGTTATCAAGAAAGATAAAATACAAAGTTGCATTTCAATAGCTAACTTTAAACTTAAAATAATTACAGCTTTTATAAATTCATGAATTATAATTCTGATCGAAATATAAAAAAACAATTTTCGATATATAACGTAGAAATTTATGATGTCTAACGAATTTTAAAATCATTTTCTCTTCGATATTCAAATTTGATGTGTCATATTTGTTATTTAATGCACAATATGAATGTTTATGTATAAAGATTAATTTATGAAAATTTATGCAACAAGATTTGTATGCACAACAATTAATTGTCAATTAACATATCATAAAATCAATCAATGTACTTATTGAAGTTAATTTCAATATCTTTAATTAATAATTAATTATATTTCTAATTAGTAGATTAACAAAAGACCAACGCGAACGTTTAATATAAATGAAATAAATTGTCAAGAGAAATCATCAACTAGCAAAACAAAAGGAGAATTGAGAGGAGTTCGAAAAGCAGACATATCGAGCAGTTAGAAATAAAAGGAATCAGTAAGTAAACTCTAAGAGTATATTTGTAATTTACTTGTATAGAAAATTATCGAAAGCGCCAAATAACTTTTATTAGTAAATCATTTGAGCCAAATTCTATATATCATAAGTGCCAAAATAATGTATTGAAAGTGCCAAAAAAATTGTCCTAATAAAAAACACTAAACATTTCAAAGCAAAATGTACTAAACGAATATAATCATACAGCATTCGTATTTTCGCAAGACTGCGATTCAAATTTGAATTTTTTGAAAGTACTTAACAAAAAATCTTATTTTAACAGAGAAAATTTGTTAAATGTTTTCAGTTGTGACTATTATTTTACTAATCGACAATTAAAAAAATACACGATGATTAAAGAATAATCTATTCAACATCCAAGCGCTAAAGCAATTACTGGCTATTCATCACTCGACAAGTTAAGATTATTCTCAATGTCTGCTACACCGAAGTTAATGACTTTTTATTTTTAAATTGTTTAACATTGAATTGAGGATTATAACGTGTATTGTTTCATTCTTTAGTACTGGAAGAAATGTATGAAAAAAAATTTTTTTTAATTTACTTAAAAATTTATTTTTTTTCGGTCACATGATTCTCCCAGAACGAAACAGTATATATGTTAAAATTCTTAATTCATTATTAAATAATTTAGAAATAAAAAGACAGTAACTCCAGTGTAACAGAATTCAAAAATCACCTTAAACACTCAGAACATTACAACTTCGTTAAACGCATATTATATTTGATTCAAGTCCTTTTTTGTAATTGAGAACTTATTTAACGGCGCAAACGTTAAATTTTTTTAGTGTTTTTGAAATATTTATGTTGGCACTGTTAATATGTTCATTTTAGCACTTTCGATATGTGCGAATGTAGTGGAAATTATATACATGGTGATAAGAAGATGGGCGCTTTCGACATCAAGAATTTGAAATTTCAAAACTCCGTTTATAATCAAAATCAAAAGTCCTTATAATGCATCTTTACTGAAACGTTCGAATGAGAGCTAAAGTTTAGAAAATGCTTAGATGTTTTAAAATCTATGAAGAAGTATTTAATGATTTTCAAAAACCTTAGACGTAACATATTCATGTCATTCTGCACTATCAGCAAAATAACTGTTATTTTATATAATAAATTTTTAATAAAATAATTATTGTTTAACGTTAAAAGTACCTCAATTTATCGTACATTTATTAATATCACTATATTACAAATTGATTTCGTACAAGATACAGTGGGAATGTATTATTCTATGTCCAGAAATCCTTTTTCGGTACGTGAATAGCTAGTACCAAAATTCACATACATATGAACAAGTAGTAAAAAGAAGAATCTTTCGTGCATCGAAGGTAAGATATAAAATATTGTGTGCCTCTCTTAAAATTTAATTTTACAATTATTCTGCAGCTAATTTTATTTTATGTAATTATATCATATGTACAGTTTTACGTATTTGTATGAAGTATTAATCATAATCACAATATAAGTTAAAATTGGTAATATTCAAATAGCAAATGGTATTCTGTGAATATTAAATAATATCTTAGAAATGTTATTTCACCAACATTTATATAATATTCAATCATTTCATTTGCTGGTAGATATAGTTTAAGAGAGTAATTGTGTTGATTGATCTAGAATTTATTTTAAGAATATTATATATAAAAATGCGTAAGTACACTGTTGAAATATATTATATAAATATTTAACAATAAGTACTTTTTGGTCATTTTTAACAATTATGATTGTGATACTTTTGCTTTATCATAATGTTTTCTCGCTGTGAAACAAATTGGAAGAAATTTTATTGCATTTATTTGAAAGTTAAAATACAATATTGTTTTTATGCTAATAAGATTATTCCGTTCAATTAAGAAGTAAGATCCATTTATAAATATTAAAAAGTATGTCCATAATTATGTTTTCAAATGTTTATTTGGAAAAGTCTAGTTAATCGTTAATAGCGATCTAAAAATGTATGTTTTATTTTAATTTATTTATATATTAAAAATGTATTATGGTGTTTTTTGGGACGCATTTTCTTAATAACATTGATATGATTTAAATTTGTTTGTATATAAGCTTATACATCTAAATTCTAGATAATACACATTTATATATGGTCCCCTAGTCAAATAGATTGACATGTTGAACATATTATAAAAATTGTTACTTATTCGTTACTTATCAACAATTTAAACATGACAAGTCATGTAGCAACTGATGATTATCACATAAAATAATTTTCTCTTAATAATAAAGTATAATTCACCATATTTTATATAAAAATCCACTAAATCATCCTAACGTCTATAATCACGTATATGAGAAAAAAATGTTTTGTTTATAACACAGTCAACATTGTATCAGCCCCAAGTTTTGTATTTAATAAATAATATATTAGCAAAACTTAACTAAAATGATAAAAACATTTCTGTGTATTAAATAAATGCAAAGACGTATCTTCATTATGGGAAGAACTAAACAATCAAAAAAAGAACTTAATTATCATAAAATATATAATATGCTATAAAAAAATGTCATAAAACACAATGCCTTAGTTTTTATTTCCCTATTCTGGTTTCTGTTAAAACATTCTCCATTTATAACTATTCTAATTTGCATTTTTAATACAAATTTATGCTTAAATTAACTGAGTAATTTAAGTTATAAACCTTGAAATATCTAACATTTAAGGAATCATTTGAATTGTAAATGATTACTCTTAAAGTTTCCAAAAACATATTTTCTTATTTGATATATAAAGGTTTTTTTAAATCTAATTCACAATACTCATCGTTGTTTCAGAGACTTCTTTGAAGTCTCGAAATTTACACTTAGTACTTTAAAAAATTACATTTGAAAAAAAAATTTTTTTGTTTGTTTTGATGAAAATGAATAAATCTTTTAGCAATCCATAATTATAATTTGTGTTAATCCTTCTAAGTAAATAGCACATGATCTTAATTTATTAAGCTCTATCTTACTTTTTTGTAGCCGTTAAAAATACCCTATATTGCGATATTTCATTCAATTTAAACTCGTATATAAAATAAATGCTGATATTAATTTGTACGTTTCTGAGTTTTGTTTTATAAAAAAAAGCTATACCATTTTTTCATATTAAACACAGTTTAATTTATCATTCGTTTGTTTTATTTATCATTTTGCTAACTTGAATTATTTACGTTAAACGTAACTAGTTTTAAATAATTTAACTCTAAAGCAACATAATCGTAGATGTTTCTTTCAGACAAATCATTATTAGCGTAACACTGAAAGGCAACTTAGTTTTCATACACCTTGCATATAAGTATATATAATTCTTGTGTGATCGATTAACCGCTCCTGAATTGTTTCTCTAATGAATATGAAACGTTTTAGTACTTACTAAAATCAATATAATGTTAATTAAAGAAGGGTATTTCTTTGTCAAATATTTTACAACCAAATATGTACTTTAAGTGTGAAAATATACAAATTAATAATGAAATATTATGAAAAAAATATTGTAAAAATAAAAATAAACGAAAACCTTCTGAAATGTACAATGCTAATTATATTGGAATATATATATGCAAGGTTTTCTTCTTTTTTAGATGATTAAGCCCCTTTTTGTGCCACATTTATAGGCACAGTTATATACTTAAGATATTTATAAATATATACAAACAAACAAAAGCGAAAAAAAGCAATTTCGGACGCTTATCTTGGTTGGAAGATTGGTTTCGTTGATTCGTTCATATATAAGAAATATATATGTCACAGCTCGCTTGGGTCTTATTGGTGAAGGCATATTTTGCAAATTCCTATAAATAAAATTTGTCCTGGAATTGAATTGAATTTCTTCGTCATCATTTGACTGTTTCAAGATGACATTCAGTTATTGCAACATCACCGCTTGTCTATTTCCGCTTCTTGACTTGTTACTTCCGCAACTGACGGCAATGTATTTTCCACTGACATTTGTCTTGAAAACAAAATGAACACAAATAATTAATTCGAATTTTACATCAAGATATAATTCTTGTATTATTTAACAATTTGTTACACAACAAGCTTTGTTTCTGAAGTTTGTTCGTAATAAAAAATGTTAGAATTCTTTTCCTTTAACTGAAATTACGATATAATATTTTTTTACCTTCCATTAGTTTGCCATTCATATCTATCTGGAGCTGATAGACTTCTACCAGATTTATGGAAGGCTTCGGTTTTGCGCTTAGCATCAGTTGTCCCGGTTGATTCACTTGAACTGACCGGTGAGAAGTCGAGATTCTCTTGAGTGGCATCGGTGCCTGCAGTTCTACTAATTTGTTTTGATTGAAAAGGATTCTGCAACCGACAAATGATACTAAAATTAAAATTTAACTGCTAAACAATTATTATTAATATTTTATTTAACAAACTTGTTTTCATTATTTTATTCAATTTTATAAAAAAAAAATCTTTAATTTTAAATCGCTAATTTTCGGTACATTATCTTCAAAACTTCAAGAACATTACTGTTTACATATTAAATAATAGTATATTAAACTACTAATAAATTAAAAATAAAGAAGATAAATGAGAAGAAATGTTGGCAATGTAGACATTTTGTGTCTGACATGTTTTTAATGTGATAATTTAGTAGACCGAAATGTTGTACGTAAATGCAAGCATTAAGTAGAGACACGTCTATAAAGTGTCACATTTGTCTTGCTGATGACCTCGCCTGAACCCGTTAGATATTGACCATGTACTCTATGACAATATATTATGAAGTGGTGCCAAATAATTTATGCGGTAGTGCATTTACTTATGAATGAATTTATTCTTTTCTGTTGCATTTTTCATTTATGCTTTCTTAACCGTATAAGAATAATTCTTGTTTAAAACTTATTTTAATCAATTTATACATGAAAATTACATACATATTTTAGATTGTTGTATAATGTTAACGTTTATTGCGGGTTTAATAACATATTAGTTTTAATTAAATTTGCTTATGAATTAAATTATTGTGCATTAAATGCTTAATGCAGAACAATTATGCTTAATTTTTTATGCATTATTTTTAGGCATAATTTTATGCCTTAATTTAATTATGCATTTAATGCTTAAATAAAAAAATTGCTTTAACATTTTTAAGTATTATTTTATGTATTTTTACAATTAAATTCACAATTCTTATTTTTACTGACCGGAAAAAATATTATACATACAACATTCAAATGCTCTGGTAGTGTTGACCGTAGAAATTTAATGCTCCGAATTTGCATAGTTGCAATTTACGTATGTAGAAATTAGACTATACGTGGAAAGCCATTTTAGCATATGTGTAATACACGCTGAGATATTATTTTTTTAATTAAATTGGATCTGTTAGATTCTGTTACAAATATTTATTAATTTTAATAAATTTTCTAAAAAACTGTGTTTATTAAGTCAACACGGTTTCTATTCATTTTATTTGAATTTCTATATTAACGAAAAATTGATATAACTTCAATTAAATATATATATTTCTATTGTTTTTATTATACTTCTATCAAATAAAACCAACCTGAAAACTGTGCTGTCTAATCATAGTTTTTGCGAGGATAAGTGATAACAATGTAAGTTTAGTTGCAACGCGTTCAACATCTTCCTTCGTCACGGTAACAATCGGGCAGTTATCTTCTTCACTGGGCAGTGAGTGTGTGCCATGCTTTGTCACCCAACGATGATGCTTGATCTCCGCCAGTGTTATCCTATCTTCCGGATCTTTCTCCAACATTCGTGATATCAAATCGCGCAATTCATTTGAAATTGCTGGCTTCTCCGGGAATCTGAGTGCTTCTGAACATATAGCATTCTGAACTTCAATGATACTTCCTGATCCATCCCATGGAACTCTACCAAACACTAAGGAATATAGGGTTGCGCCCATCGACCAAATATCACAAGGCTAAAAAAAAGAAAAAAATTCATTTTACAATATTTATCTTTAATTTATATAATAAATATTTAACTGATTTTTAAATTATTTAACTGTTACTTTAAAAACTCAAGTTTGTACAAAAATAACATTTAATTTTTAAAGTCAATTAATTTTATGCATTTTCTGAATAGTTTTCTACTTTTTCTTTTAACTTAATTGTTCATGATATAGAAGAACTTTAGTACTGAGTTATAAAATACTTCTTGTAAGATATAAGACCTGAATGTTAAGTAGCTGTGGAATAATCTCGAGATGAATGTTAAGATATCTGGCCATACATTTTCTTACTGCTAGGGGATATGTTGTATACAAATTTGAATTCCGTGAAAAAGCAAAAAGAATTAATATTTCGTGATAAAAAGTTACTTCGGCTTAAACATATTACATGTATGTTATAAAAATCAATAACGTTTAAACTTTTATATTTAATATCTGAAATTTTAAGTTTTGCTTCTATACTATCTATATTGAAAAACATTTTATTCATTTTTCATTTCATTTTGGTTTAGAATTTTGTTATATTAACCCTTCGTTGGTATCGTTATTTATTTTTATCGTCTTTTTTCCTCTGTAAAAGTCTCATTCGGTTATCTTTTTTTATGCGGGGATTCCCTCATAGCGATACCAACGGCGTGTTAATAATAAAAATGTGTTTTTAGAAAGTCAATGGAAACTTTGAATGGAATTTTTTTTGAAAAATAAAATTATTCCATAAAAATCGTAAACTATTACTTGTTAATACTTAGCAGAAAATAAAAATTAAGAATATCCAATAAATTGTACTAATAATATCATAAAATGAAATCTTGACAGCCATTAGTGAAAAATGATACTCCGCATAATAAATAACCAAGTTCATCGACTTTTTTTCCTATCTACCAGTGTGGCATGTTAAACTAAAATTGATGAGCATCTTGAGAAAAATCTCGTTTTCAATATTCTTAAGCAATATAACATTATGTATCCTTCATTGACAAATGATTAATTTTTCCTCTCAAAATGTGAAAATTTATCTTCAGTGAAAAAGTGAAATATCCACTTTGCTTTTTGCTGTAAACAAACATTGTCTAAAAAATCATTAAGACATCATGAAATCGCATTAAATTGCTTTCAATGTTCAACTACACAATTAAATGTTAATTTAACCGAAACAAAAGCAGGAAACAAAAGGAAAATGAATTGATCTCTTGATGTACAAAAGCTATTCTAGTTAAAACTTCGCTAAAAGCATTTACGTTCTGAATAGTATTTGGTGTTCATGAATACCCGTTAATCCAATCGCAAAAATAAGCAATTATTCTGCTGAACCAGCCAATTAACTAACAAGCAGACTGCGATAGATTGCAAATGGCAAAATAAGATCTTTGAGGGAAAAGTTGGCAGAACATTTTGCGGGACAAAGTTGGCTGGTTTAGTATTAAGTTAGTTTTACCTTTCAAAACACGTATTGCGATTTTGATGAATTAAGAAATGTCGGTAAACTTTGAATGAAACCTATGAATAAAGATAAGAAAGTAGGGTAACAAGTCAACGAGCAGTAATCTTTGCATTCATCGATATTATACTCTGCATTGCAAATTTATGCGAATCAAGAAACCAGAATCACTTGCTTATTTACGACTTTTCATTTATACTTCTTTTTTACCTTCGGTTCGTAATTTTGTAATTTGTATGAGAAAGTTATTATCATTTGACAACGATATGGCTGATCAAATGAACATGTTATTTCAGTAAAACGGTATTTCCGTTAGTTTGCGTAGAAGCAAAACAAAATATGTTGTGCAGTTTAGATATTTAGGTCAATTAAGTTACATAATAGCTTCAGCAACGTTCATGTACAAATTATAATATCAAATTGAATTGTTTCCCGTATTCTATGATTGTGTACTTAGAGTTACGAAATTGAACATTTTCTAGTTAGGTTCCTCTTTAACTTGTCCTCTTACGAATCAAATTAAAATGTATTTTAAGTAGTTATAAAAAATAAATGGAGACAAAGTAATTTCTTCATACTTTTAATGAGTTTTTAACTTTAAAGTGCAATTAATGTATCATAAATATTCATACTTGACAAATAATTGATTTTTCTTATATTTTCATTTTTCTTCAAGATCTGCAATTCAATGGTAGTATAAAGAAACAGGTTTTTCATTTTATTACCCGACTTCAATCAATTACTTTTGATTCATAACTGAAAATGTTACTTTATCATTAGTTAAAGTTACTTTCTTTAATTTATATTTAGAGTTGATACCATGTTTGTTTTTTAAATGATATATTTGTATGTTTATTATTAAAGCTTTCATGTTTATATTTATGTTTATGTTTGTGTTTATAAAGTTTTATTTTCATGTTTCATTTTTTTATGTTGTTATTTATATTTTTGTTTACATATTTACGCGATAAGAATGTGTTTGTTTTCTTTTCAGTTTTTAATAAATTTAAGAATATATGAAATGGAAAGCACTTAAGAAAAGCCTTACTGTTCCGGAGTATTGGGCGTTACGTTTCATAGTTTCTGGAGCAGCAAAAGCCGGAGTGCCAGCAAAACCTGTCAATAGTTCTCCATCTGCCGGCAATTCGGCACTGACCCCTAAATCAGCCACCTTCACTCGACCTTCGCTGTCCACCAACAAATTACTCGGTTTTATATCACGATGAACTATCCTTTGATAATGCACTATAACATAATTAATGCTTTTCTTTATAATTATGATAATTATTTTCATAGTTACAATAATAATTGGGAACTGGTATATGCAATTCATTAAACAAAGTATATTTTTGAATAATAGTGTATAGAAAATAACCCAATTTAAATAATAGATATTAATTTTTTTTTGCAAATTCAATTATTTATTATGCTTCGTTGGAATAGTAATTTGATTTTCTGTTAACAATCAAATTAGATGTGTATAAAAAATTATTATCTATCATCCGAAAGTCAAGTATTGAAATAACTTCTAAATCATAAAATCAATTGGGCTGTTCATGTAATTTTCAACTGTTCATATTAAATTTTAATTTATGACTAAGAAAATTACAATTCAATTTCAAATATATCATTAAATATATATCGTGACGTTTTTTTCGGATAAACTTTGCGAATTAATTTACATGAATATTAAAATCGCATACCAAGCAAGATGTAATTAACGTACTATATCTAAACTTGAAGTTTGTTAAATTGCATATTCGTTCATTAATTGAAAATAGGTCAACCTGTTATTCTGCAAAATTATATAGCAACATGTGCAATGCATATTTCACACGTGGTGTCATTCCATTTTTTTAAATGAGCGCTATGAAATTTCATTATAAAGTGTTCTTTTTGAATTTGTCTTTAAGATTTAATAAAATTAATTTTAGCAAAAAAAGTTTTGAAACATAATTTTCGACTCATTCAGACTGTAAATGTAATAAGACTTACAGTACTCAACGCCCTTGATAACATCACGAAAATGCTTCCAGGCGGTTTCCTCATCGAGAGGTTTTTCCGTTGGTAATTGTAAAACTTCGCCCTTTTGTACGTATTCGAAGACTAAGTAGAGGTAATCTATTTTCGGATCATCTAAAACTTCGATGAACTTAACAACATTTGGATGGTCTAATTTTTTTAGAAGAGCTATCTCTCGATAAACCTTCTCCAGTGGATTAAAGCCTTTTCGACCCGGTGCCATACGACCAAAGATACCGGCTTTTTGAATCAGCTTTCTTTTGCTGAGAATTTTCATCGCGTAATGGGTTTCATCTTCAGTGTTATACACGAGTTTCACTATACCATAAGAACCCTGGAAATAAACGAAATATTACAGTTTTTTCTTTGTTCTTTTTGTTGAAAATGAATTCTCGGATTTTTACTGACAAAATATACAATTTCCTATATTTTTTGTCAAGTTTAAATCACAATTATTATTTTCCAATATACAATTTATCTTCTCAAGAATAATTTAAATCAATCAAAAGGTTTAAAATTTCATTTCAGTCAACGAAACTGTTTTTTCTGACTGGCATTCGCATTTAGTTAGTTATTTTGTTGAACGTACACGATAGTTTAATCAAAGTCGAATGTTATGTCAGCGTCGCAAGAAATTGAATCGTTCGTTTTGCAAATTTTCACGATTTACCGAATAGCTGAAATAAATCAAATAAAGTTCAACTTTTTATGTAAAACTCACAAACATTTTGATGTACATTTATATACACGTGATTCTTTATTTATCGACAAGTTTTCGACTAACTGCGATTTGTTTTCAACGATCACGATTTGACGTGGCTTCGCATGAAAGAAGGTCGTTCAGTCTGTCGCTATTTCGGGACAATATTCATGATTACAATCGACGTACACGAGAAATAAATTTCCTTTCTATATAGACATAGAGGAAGGGTGTACTTTTCGGTGGAGGAATAAACTCATAAATGCTCACGCGATTCTATGCCTTGAAATAAAATTTCCACGATATTTACGAAAGTTAATGTGTTTATTTTTGAAATTAAATAATTTCACTTATTCGTGATTCAATGTTTAATTCAGCGATTAACATTTTCTGATGGACATCTTTTTTTATTCTTCAAAATCATTCATTATTATTATTTCATCATTTTCGTCATCACAATCACTGTTATTATATCAAAATTTTCGAATACAAAAATGAAAAAAAAAAACTTATAACTTTTGACAATACAATTCAAAGGTACAATTCTGAAGAACGAAATTGCAAGTTGTAACTTTTTAAAGTAGAATTTTGAGTTAAGTTAATTTTTCATCATTTTGGTATAAATAATATTTCAAACAACAGAAACATTTTCATCAGATAAAAGTAAGTAACTTGTATGTGATTTCTCGAACTCATCGAAAATTTGGAGATATTTGTTCAATTTCAAATGACTTGATCTTTCCTCTACAAATATCAAACTCACAATCGCATCTTACTCTATCTACGTATCGTCATATCTCCGTTCATCAATAATCATAATCAAACAACACAGCACTGTTGAATTAACGATAATTGACTGTCGGAATGAAATTTACCTGGCCAATAGTTTCGAGCAGTTTGTATTGATTCAGTTGGATATCATCCTGTCGATAGTCAAGCGAGACTCTTCTTTTGGCTCCGGGTGAGCCCTGAGGACTAGCGTACGGAGAGCAATAGGGAAATATCTGTCGAACCGAGGACTCAACTTCACCGGGTGATGAGAGCTTTCGCGTGGGTGATCGCATTCTCATCAACGTGTGTGGCTGCAATTTTGCCGCAGAGCTTGCGTCGTCATCCAACTTTGGCAACAATTTATCAGTCTCGATTCGAAGGGATTCATCTATCGAGCTACTACTGTCTTCGCGCAACGCCGAAATTACGGTCCTCCTCGACGTGTCCCTCGAGTCGCTACTGCTCATGTGTATGTCCGATGATTCCGATATCGACGACTCATCAACACTCGGCACTTTGCTCTCAGTTCCCGACTCGGAGGAAAGGCTTATCAGTGGTGGCTTCTGAGTCGACTTTGAGTCCACACTCAGATCTTTCACGGATGAACCGAGAGACTGTACGTGGTCGTACTGTGAAAAAGACAAATTTCGGACTTTGTCATTAATGGATTACATAATTTTACTTAGTTAGTTTAAGCAAGTAAATGAAAAAAATAATAATAGTAGGAAATTGATAAATCTTTGCATTGTAGTAGATCAGATTTTTTAATTGTATGTTTCATAAGGTAAAAATTTGATACTTCATGTTTTTATAATTTGCAATATTATTTCAGTAAATTTATTTTAATATTTACATTATTTTTTATACAACTTTTGTACAGATTAATTAAAATTAATCTTAATATTTCTTATATTAACTAAATAGTAAAAAATAATTTTTTTATTTGAAATTTAATGGAAACATTTTTTACTAAAAAGTTGAGTGATTTCTGTATGAATTTAAATTTGCTCGTTCATCATACACGGAAAGAAATAATATATTAAACATTACAACGTTTTTGATTAATCTTGTCGCCAAAGATGCACGTTGTACATTTTAATTTTTACCACGTTGTAAAAATATTTGGTCAATTAAAAATATTTACCTCTCTGAGTTTCGAAACCAGCAACTTCTTGTTTAGTACTTGGTCGTACATCTTAACC
>JABFPJ010000205.1:0-53572 GCA_022817425.1 Gryon sp. ZL-2020 | reverse complement strand
TTAAAAAAAAAAAAAAAAAAAAAAAAAAAAAAAAAAAAAATTAAAAATTCGATTTCGTTAAACAAAATATGAATCAATAGGTTTTTTCATAAAATAAACGACGAAAATTAAATATTGCAATTATCTGTTTTCACTTTTTATTGAATCCGTCGTTCCAACGTATTTTGCATAATTCTAAATAAAGAAATTTAGTCAACCAACAAAACGACACAATGCATTTATAACGATTCGTTTACTTGCTAAAGCGCATGACACAATGACGAAATATTTACAAGAGTAAGCATCCGCGCAATTCGTGTCTGAGTTTTTTCTTTTTGTTTCATTTTTTGTTCTCCACCAAATTTCTGGCCTGTTGTTGGAATCACTCTATTCGAAGAGTTATCATTTCACAATACTTGGCCGATATTTTTAATTATTACAGATCCAAAAAAGGCCAAAAAAAATATACTAAAAATGTAAAACCAATCACAGCTTAGGTGTATTACAATGAAAAATTTGACCGAGCGAAGAGTGTGGCGAAAGAGAAGTCGAACAGTCGTGCAATCGAGATAAAATTAAATGATCTCCCGTTCGAAAGACAGAACTCGTCTTGTAGCAAAAAACTATGATCGCGCGACTAAAATTTGATATAAAAAATTCGGCACTTTCTGCGCGAAGACGCGTTCCTTCATCGATGGGACTAACAAGGATTTTTTTTTCATTCTTTTTTTTTGGTCAGTCTCACTTGCGAGGCGATTCACAAATGTTCTTCTTCCTTCCACAACGTTGCTCTTGCATTATCATTATTAACTATTATTATTTACTATTAGTATTCATCAAAGAATTCGATTATTATATACACAAAATAACTCGGTCTTGAATTCGAGAATCAATGTTCGAAATAAAACACAACATATATATATGAAAGTTTGATGTGCATGTAGAAATAAATGTAAAATCCTTTATCTTTTTCTTTATCTCAAAGTTATTTAACTACATAATATACACACATATATGTTATGCTCTATTAAGAAATGGTCGTAAGAATGGATGACAAATGGGTAAGTTCGAGGACGTTGCACCTAATCGATCCATGTACATGCGTAAAATTGGCTACAGAGATCCTCGGAAGTGTATACAATAAAGTAAAAAATCGCGTGCTCTTTTTTCATTCTTTTTGCTTATTTCAGAGAAAGACTTATTATTTTTGTTCAACAATTTAAATTTGTTTCACGTAACAATGTCTTTGTCGTGATTTGACATGTTTTAATAACGTGGTCAAAGATAAATGTCTACCTTTTTACACTTTCAAGTAAAGGCATATCAAAAACATCATTTGCAATACATACAAGAAAAGTACCATTTCTGTTTAAACAAGAACGTCTCAAAAATATCCTTAATGACAAAAAAGACACTTTTTAATTGTTGAGAAGCAAAAGTAAGTTCACTGAGCGAAATATCATAGAATAAAATTATTTAATTGTTGGTTCTAATAAATTATTTTATTCAATTACCGTTTAGTTTTATAGGGCTATAGGTTTATCCTGTGAGGAATATGAATTGATACGATCAATTCAACTGATGTATATCATTCCACTACTCCCGATAATTCGTGATTGGAGTTACATGATTTCATTCTATATTTCGCTCAGTGTTCATGTTTTTATTCTCAAATTCTTTCTTTTTGGGAAATTACAGTTTATAGAACGTTTTTTGCATCTTTTGCAAACGGTATAATGTGCAACTTGATCAGAGGTGACAAAACAACTTTCCTCCCTAGTTGTACAAGATACAACGAATGCTCCCCAGTAATCTCTGAAGCTCTTTTTTTTGTTTTTGTTTTTTTTTTTTTCGTTTTTTTTTACTCAACAACGTAAATACGGACAAATGAACGGAATTCGTTTAGTCACAGTCACAGATGAAACAGAATGTACATTCGCATTTGCACAAAAGTTAATAGGAACGGATTTAAATTTTAAAAAATGAAGACATTCACGATTCATTCAGCAACGCATGTCATCACATAAAATTAAACTAACTCCGTTCCTATTCTAATTCATTATTTACGCATTCTTACACAAATATAGTGGTAAATTAATTCATTAATGATACATTGCAAGTGAATGACGGTGTAAATCGTCTTAAATTTACTAGTAATAATAATACAAACAAAACGAGAACAGAAAAAAAGTAACAAAAAAAGATGTTAAAAAACGATATTCTTCAAAATTATTATAATAGCAATAATTAATGGTTTCATCGCTGTTATTAACATTATTTTATTATATAATATTAAAACTATGTTTATTATGTAAGACTAATACATTCTTTCATTTATTTCATCATCAGTTCCCTTCAATTACTAAGGGATTGAAATAATTCGCTTAATTCATTCGTGCCTTTTAATGTATGCATATTTACAATAAAACCAATTAAAAAGAGACAAAAAAAAAATAATAAAAATACACCGAACAGTGTGTTTCTCAAGTTTTATTACATTTATAAAGACGAATCACATTTGTATTCTTCATCAAAATCTAATGCGGAACTACAAACATGGTCTTAAAATAATTACAAAGTCTCTCGCGAAAGGACAAGCGAGTCTCACTGAAATCCCACACTTTACCATTGGCTTGCATTTTCTTCTTTTTATATATATATATATATTTATATATATATATAATATATTTATATTTATATTGATCATCGCATATTTTTTGTCTTGCTTTCTTAAACATTATATTCACTTTTATTTAATGGACTTTATATTTTGCCTACTGTACATAGTTTTTTAATTCTTTTTTGTTTCATTTAAAACTTACAATCATTCATCGTAAATATACAGTAAAAAAATAATCAAATAAATCAACTTTTCTCATACCCTAGCCATTTTCGTACGCTCACGTGAAATTAGCCTACGATGGTTGCGGTCGAAATCAGCGAAGTTTTTTTTTTTATTTCTTTTTCAAGTAAAAAGTTATGCATAAAACACATACATAAATTTTTACTTGAAAATTGATTCAAAGACTTAAACAAAAATGACGATTTACAAATCAGATTATCTATACGTATTATTTGGTAAAATGGTTCTTTAACATTGAAATAATTAATTTCAATTCCATATCGAAATAATGTCCGTCGGTACATTGTCACATGGCGAAAACACAGTAGATTGGTAGCTTCATATTCTAACATCATTTTGTTGTACCTCTTTATTTTTTTCCATCTTTTGTGATCATTTGTGTCAGATTTCATGTGTATGATTATGATTATGATTATCATCAAATAAGCCAAAATCGATAATTGTATTTATCGTGCTGCTCAAAGACGATGCAACTCATACGAGCAACAAACACACTCGCGAGGTGTCGCATCATCGAGACTTTTGGCAAAAGATATAGAGCTTTTCAAAGGCTTTTAGGGGTTGGGAGGGAAAAGGGAAAAACGGGCTGAGGGAACACATAGTAGATATTTACTATAGAAGCTAACATTCGATTCATTCTTATCAATTCATAAATATACAAATAATCTATAAATATAATAATTCCATGATGCCGGCACGTATAACGGCCATATTAAGACAGAGCGTTGACGCGTCTCAATTGGAAATGTTTCACAACCATACTTAACCAGCAGTCAGTCGTGTTATAATAATAATAATATTAAAATGTGTTTTTTATTCCTCATCAAATATGTTCCTTTTTTCTGTTTATTCACATGTATTTATATATTTTCTATGAAAAAGAACGCGTCTATGAATATATGATATCGAGGATATAATCAAATTATTATTACATTTGTTGTTGCTTTTTTAATAGTTTATCATTACTTTTTATTTTGTTACTAGCATTTACCTGAACTCGAATCTTCGGCTCCGAAGATTCTACGGACAGAAAATAAAAGTGGAATACTTTCTAAATCTAGAAAAGTCTATAAAAGTCTTTTTTGGGATCCTTTTTTTGTTGGATATTGTATTGCTAAATTTGTTCTTTTTTGTAATATAATATAATATATATTAATATATATATTTATTTATGTATATTTGTTTATATAGTTTTTAATTTGTAATTCAAATCCATTCATATGATGTTGACTTTGTCGAAAGAAACTTTTCAAGTACAAAAATGTATATATGGTCCATATATGATAATACGTCCTTTTTGTAATGATATATGAGACATATACATGAGGCATGTATGGGACGTCTATGATACATATATGGGACAGATATAATTTTCTACTTGGTATATTATTTGCATCGTTTTAACGAATAAATTTATTGAAATGAAACAAAACCTGAATTTTTCTCGAAACAAAAATTTTGTATTGTATCATAATGTGGTGATTATCTTAAGACGCGCGTGCTCTGGTTCGAGATCATTTATTGGACGAATAGTTTATAAAAACAAAATTATGATGAAAATCTCGGTATTGAAGACCCCTCGCATATACTTCGAGTTTATTTTGTCTAGTTGTTCGATGACTTTTTTTTATTAAGGAACAATGTTTGGAACATTATCATTCGGAAAAATACATACAACAATGATCTTTTGCGCAATACTCGTGTTTATAATACACTTTTTTCGATACGTCATTAAGCTCATTTTAAACTTATTTAAAAAAATTACTAAATTACGATTATTTTTAAATTAACAAATAAAATTACTGATATGTTTAATTAAATTTATTAATCTTTGTCTTTGTAAAATTGTTTCTTTTGTATGATTATTTCATAATTTGAAAATTAAAATATGATGAATCTCAGGTAAATTAAAATCTGCTTTCATAATTATTGTAATAAGAAGTAAATTAAAAAAATAGAAATATGAAGTAATAATTTAATGAAAAAATCAAGTTTCAGTGTAAAAGGATTAGATGTTATCTTAATCATGTTTGATAAACGATTTTTATTAATATTTACAAATTTATTGCGAATGAAATTCATCATCAAACATTTGTTCAATCAATTCATTGTAAAGCAAGCCTATTTTGTCCGTGACAGTTTTCTATCTCAAGTACGAGCTTTCTCGACGACACGAGTCCAATATTTAATATATAAGTACATTCAAATCTCATGTATGATGATTGATATTTTTTGTCTTTTAACAATATTGAACGCGGCAGCCTTGTCGAAATTCGCACAAGTACTTTTTTGTCGTTTTATGTATTATATCAATTGCTCTCATAACATGCGACTTTCCAACTAATTAGCTTTGATAGTTTTACCATTTTTTGACCCAAATAACAAAAAACATATATATATTTAATAACCATATAAAAGTTTGAAAATTATGTTAATTTCCATTTCGGGAGGTAAGTCAAAAAGTGGTAAGCCTATATGTAAAATATGATAAAACAATACATTATTTTTGCATTTGAAATTAAATATCACAAACAACAAAGAATAATTAAACTCCTCTACATTCAGACAATTTTTACTTTTTTTCCTTTTGTTTTTAATTGGAACACAATGTTGTGTAAATGCAAACTTTTCAACCAATTACAATCTGGACCCGAAATGAATGATGAGATAAAATAATAACGCACAACAAAGTAAATGTATTTGTGTAAATGCAGCGAAAACAACAAAATTCATTTACACTCATAAGATTTACAATGAAAAATTATATGAATTTGAATGAAAGTGCTACGTTGAATGCAAAAGTCCAGACTTAAGTGGCTAAAAACGAACATTACTCTGTGTAATTGAGCACACGTATAAATTCGAGCAACCATATAATCCTAGTAACCGTTCAATTATTGTACCCGTTCGAAAAATAAGATGAAGAATCCCTCGTCTACAAAATTCTTCCATTCAATTTCATCATTTTCCAAAATTGCGACTGTTTCGTACAATTGATCAACAAGAATTTCATTAAATTAATTTGTTTTTAGAAGCAGCCAAAAATTTGGATAAAAATTTGTTTTAAATGTCTAAAAATATTATTTAATTGTATAAAAAACAGTCGAATTTTGACGAGAAAGAAAGCTGTATATTATAAATAAGGCGAAATATCACGTAATGCATCTCAAATACAAGATACTGTAAACAATTTTTAAAATAATAAACTAACACAAGCTTTATATGAAGTAGAAAAGTGTGTATGTATATGATGAGAAGAGAGGATGGAGGAAGGAATAAAACAGTCTGTCAGATTGTTAAAACATAAACCGACAAAGAAAAAAATGTGTTTAAATAAAAAAAATAAAAAAGGAAAAAAATAAGAAACAAACTGTATACAAAATCCCAGTTAGATGTTGGAATGCTATTGTCTGAATGAAAAATATAAATAATAAAAAACAAAATTGAGTTATGGGTAATATCACTATTAGAATCATACTGTATGAATAAGAAAGAGACGGAGAGATGTAACGATGTGGCAACACCGCGAGCTGGCAACGTTGCAAATTGGAATTCAAAGTTGTTAAATTGGTTGTTTCTTTTTTTTTAATTTTTATTTTTTTTTTAATTTTGTCTTCTTTTTTAAATTCTTTTTGTTAAATTTAGTTAGAAAGTGGCGGGGGTGTGGGCGTTGGTGTCATTGTGACGGTGGTGTGCAGCACTGAGTCACGTGATGCCGAGTGGCTACTCGCGCGCAACAGAGTCACAGCCTCGCGTTCCGGATCAGCCGCGTTGTCCTTATGATCGGTGGCGCCGCGTTTGGCGGCGCCGCGAGCACCAGCTGCGTTCATACTCGCGCACTGCACCGGTCCGCCAAGCCCAACCGCCACAGACAGTCATTTCTGGCGCCCACTTTTCTTCTTCTTTCGTTTAAAGAAGCAGCAACATCTGGAAATAAACGAAACACTAATAGGACTTAGAGTTGAATTCTTGTGTCATCAGAAGACGTCGCTGAACATGATTATGCAGATGACGCGATAATGCGTGAAACAATTATTACCCTGCGAAAAACCAATGATTACGAATGACTCAATAATTTTCATATCAAATATTTTGAATCAACTTTCGCACAGTTACATAACTAAAAATATTCAAAGTTATTGACAAACTCTTTCCATATTTTCTATCAACTTCAATTATCACAAAGATATTAAGAAAGTTGATTCTTTTAATAATATTTTATCACTTTGTTTTTGCAGGGCATAAATACACATACATACAATGACGTCGATGATGAGACTTCGATTGCTAAACTATAGATCAACATTTAGGATGATTCTAGCGTTAGAGATGTACAATGATGTTATAAATTATTATGAATCTATTTGAACTTGTAACTTTGAATAACAACAGAACCATGCTGTGAATCGCTTTGAAACTTTGACAAATTTTTCTAATCACATACGCATACATAATTTGATTTTTGTTAATTTCCTAACAGTGGTGTAATAATAATGATTATAAGATCTGATTTAAAGTTGATCAAATTTTGACATCATCAACTGCTCGCTAGAATCACCTTAATGCACAAATATCTTCAATTTTTACCTTTAATACATGCAACAATAAATTGTCCATTTCTCAAATTGTTCATGTAATAAAAAATATTTTCTCTCATTTTAGGGCGAAAAGTATATTTTTATATTATATGAAAGAATTGAAATTGAATAAAAATGATTTACATTGTAACTTTTTATATGAATAAGAATTGATTTTTTTCTCTAACACATCTTAACTAATATTTGCTTTAAAAATGTAGTATATTTTTTTATAACAAACTCATGTAAAGTACTGCCTCTTTATATTGATTTAGCAAATGGAAAGTTATTTTCCGCCCTACTTTTATTGCTTTATCGTTTAAAGATGAAAAAGTGATACATACTGCCAGATTCAAAAATTGTTTCGCATTTTATTTATTAGATGAAACAGTACTAATCGTTCAATAAAATATATGAACAAAGATTTACGTTTTATTTTTATGTTTAAAATATTAATTCGAATTTACATAAACCGTGTAAAGAATGTCAATTAGTCTTCTTTAAATGTATTGGATTTAGATACTTTAAAAGTTAATAGAAAAATAACGCTTATTTGCGTATTATGATATTATGAGTTACACTTAATTCTAGAGTAATCTTTGTAAAATAAAAAATTAACAAGCAAAATAAAATATGAATATAAAATGCTATTTTCGTGAAACATTATAAACTTGGCAGCATTAAAATGGAAGTTTTATACAGCATTATGAAGAAAAGAGCAGGACGGATGATAGGATTTAGACAATAAATGCAGATTGATGGTTCGCAATTGTGTTGTATTATCAAGCGATGAAAAAAATTAATATATTATAAACGAGATAACATAACATTTGAGTTATATTTAGAATAATATAAATTATTATAACATGGTAAACAAAAGCAGTATATAAATGTGATCCCAATCATTTGAATAAATTGATTACAATTTTGTTTGGCTAAAGTTAATTATTTCATAGAAAAAATATTAAAAATAATCAAATGAAATTTGTTTCTTTTGATATTGTTACATTATTTATATATATACAAAAATATAACATGAAATTAATCTTTAAAAAGATAATGCAAAACTCAAATATATAATTCATTCATTACAATTTCAATTGTAATTATCGATTAGAAGTGAAGTCATTAGTTTTTAAATGAATATAATATAATAAAACAAAATAAAATATAATCAATAAATTAAAAATCAACAAAATAAAAAATGTGATCAAGAATGTTTTTAAGACACCGTCGAAAAGGCTGACAAGCTTATTTTCTGAAATGAACTGACAAGCTTTTATGGTAATGTTAAGTTTTAGCTTTAGACATTCGGCATTTTTTACAGCGAGGACATATCTTGTAAAGCTTTCTGAAAAGGAAATGAGTGTTGTATATAAGTTAAAAATACAAAAATGAAAAAAATGTTGAACATTTGTGTATATAGTCAAATGTAGGATGAAAATAGAAAAGAAAAAAAATAGGTTTGAAGTTAAAGTAATGAAGTTAATCAAAGCATGTATACTAACTTTGTTTCGTCGATCATTTCCACTTCTTGGGTTGCTGTAATTGGTGTGTTAGAATGTCCCGCGGTTGGATCATCATTGGCTAATTCTCCATTGGTCGAGGAAACAACCTGTGTACACAAATCAGAGACATCAATTAATTTATCACTTGTGAAATTACTTTCCAAAACATTAGTATTTATTCATGATTAAATGTCAATGGGAAAAGTAAAGTGATATCAATCAAATTAGACACAACGAATGAAGATTTTGTATAATTTATCAACCAATCAGGATAGAAAATTATTTGTATTTTAGTATCGTTTTTCTTTTTTTATATTGATATCAAAGTTACTGAACTTCTTATTATGAAATTACTATTAAATTGCAAAAGTCGAAAAAATTGCTTCAATTAAATAAATATGATATTTATATTGTCATCAAATTTAAAATGTAATTATTTTAGAGATTTTACTTTAGACAAATTTTCCAGCCTCCTGGTGATTTAATTTATATTATTTCAGCAGTGACTACTGCCGTATGGAAATTGTGGTAACAAATATTTTGTGCGAATACTATAATAACTAATAATTTTAAGGTGTTTTACACACGCATTTATTCTTGCTAGTGTTATTTATACATTTGAGGTCAATTATTATTTATCAATCAAGTGAATGATAAAACATGACAAAAAAGTATGAACAAAGTTGGGTCAAATTGTCTAATGACATTTTTGATTAAATGGTTAGTAAACACTAAATTGGATCATTTATATTTTTTATAATCACAGTAGAATCTTAATTTCGCAATTAAGTTTGTTTCATTTGTACTTCATATTAATTTTAATTTAATAAATGAATAATTAATATATATCTATTTTTGGTGATCAGTTTAACGGGTACGTAATTAAGATTCTATTAAAATTGATTTATTTTTTCTTTCAATTTTGTATATACAATTGAATTTGAACTGTACAAATGCGTGTAAGGGTCTTTTAATGAAAAGCTTTAAGGTGATTCTTCAGCCGAATTCGCTGCTTCTCTCTTTCGCTAATGTCGAAATCATTAGTTCTATCTTTGTTGCTCTTACATAGTTGAAGAATCACCTTAACAATAGGTGATCAATATATAAAGGTTTTATACAAAATATTGAAACAAACAACCGATTTTTGACGGAATTTTTGTTATTTACTTTACAGTGCTGATTTTAAAAATAATAATGTGATACACAGAAATATCAATTGTGTCATTAAATTTGCTATTAATTGGTTCATTACCACCTTTTTTTTTGTGAGTGAAAATAATATGGAATTAATTGAATTACAATAAGGATATATATAGTTTATGCAGAGTAATTTCTTCATATTAAAATTCTTAACTAAAATCATTGTTTATATTTCTATTTATAAATGAATTACAAGTGATAAAAGTTATATGGTAGTGGAGAAATTATCAATACTTTTAAGTCGAAAATATAATACGCATAATAAAAAATGTATTACATACATAAATAATGCAATATGTATTATTTTGATCATTTTTAATTCGCTGGTTTTACTGAACTAAATTAACAATGTAAAATAACTTTCTATACAATATATTTTAAATATGTTTAAATATATACTTTAGTTTATATTTAAACAATTTTTGTATTTGTATTAAATAAGAATTGAATATTTTTTCTATAATCATAATATGTGATAATTTGGAAACTTTATTATTATTATTTTTCTTGCAAATAATTTAGTTGAAAAATAAAATTTTAACTTAAAAATAATTAATGTTTAACTTAGAAAGTTGATTCATAATTTGTTCCACTAATATATAACATTTGTATACTGAATAAAAACACTGAAAAATATTTCACTTAAATAGTGCTATTTTTACAACGATAAAACTAGCTACAAAATGTCAAATTTTCCATCTCTTACGAATACAAACTGAAAAAAATATGTATTAGTACTGATAGTCGATGTTGTGAGCAAATCAACTAAAAACACAAACAACGCATGCTGCAGCAAACTAAAAACGCACAAAAATTGTAAACTGACCATATTCCGATGATGCTTTGTCTAAAAAGAGATGAAAGAATTTATTGCAGGCTCATTGGCACGTCATGTTTTTATTATCAAAGTTATTCTATTTATTTTAATTGCGAAAAGGATAAGGAACAGAAGGGATTTTCAGATTTTCAAATTTTTCATCTTCACGCAGAACAGAATCAATATAAAAATTTATGTTTAAAATTGAAAACTTACGGAACTTTCAGTAATATAGGGACGGATGCAAAATTTCGCAAAAAATTACTGAACTTTTAATGAAATATTATTGAATATTTATGAAAAATTTGTAAAAACGCAATAATTTTTAATGAAAAGTTCAGTAATTTTTCGCGAAATGTTGCATTTGTTCCTGTATTACTGAAAGTTCAGTAAATTTTCAATTTTAAACAATAATTTTTATATTAATTCTGCTCTGCGTGGTCAATACGATTTTCATAAAAATATCAATTTTTGTCTATTTCACTCATATTAGTTGAAAAAACTATCTATGTCACACAAACTTTATTCCACATAAATTACATATATGTCACGTATATGCTATTAAAAATACTTGAAATATATATGAAGCATATATGTTAACACAATTTTTTATTCAGATTATTTTTTATTTGCTATGAAGATTAATTACAATTAATAAAGAATAATTTATTGGATATACATATCTATCAGTATCTTAAATAAGCGATTAATCTTGGATCTATAAAAAAATCACTTTACCTTAAAACACTTTATCAATCAATAATTTTAGTTATCGGTAAAATCAATAATATGTAAATAATGCTATTTTTGCATATCATTTTCTAAACTTGAATTTGATGTAATGAAATTAAATAAAGGTAACGCGTAAAAATGAAAGAATCAGTATAAAATTGAATTAAGGCATTCAGCTGATTTGAATTTGTACCCATCAAGTATATGAGAGCGTCAATGCATAGCCAGGATGGTGAGTAATAAATGAATTGACTGTACGATGTACATCCATTTACTGCTTTATTTACAAACACAAAACCTTGAAAATAATCGGGCAAAAGGACAGCGTTCGATTTAATCCTAGCCAGCTTGTGTACATATATATATATATAAATGAAACAAAATCCAATATCGAGTTGAATCGGAGCAAATTTGTCGTAATTGAAGCGCCATTTTGTTCATAAACATCAAAACTACGAATTTATCGCGCTTAGGATGTATATCTTCTGTTTTCAATTTCAATCTTACAATTCTTAAATATTTTAATTTTGTTGTACCTAAAGCCAATTAGTTATAATGTAGAATTTTTTCAGCGTCAATTTTGAACATTTCATTCATTTTACCAGTCTACCACTAATTTGAATAACATTTTCTGATTCATTAGATTTTTCAACGATTTATTCTATTATTCCAGATTTTGCAAATGCGCAACATCTCTACTAAATTATGCTTTCAATTTTTGTATCGCATTTGATTTTTTGTACTTCTTTTTTTCCTGAGCGGATTAAGAATTGAGTTGTGATGTTTGTGTTGGTATTGTTTTTGTGGGTAAAGATGATATAGATCGAGAAGGAAGAAATATTGAAACAAATTAAATGAGACAAAGAGCTAGAAAGAGAGATAATGAAAGAGAGAAAGAGATAAAGAAAATAAGAGAATGTAAAGAAAATAGAAAATAAAAAAAAGGAGTGAAGGATAAGACTCACCTGCACAGAACCATGCCTGTCGGTAGGTGTCAATGTGCCACCAGCCCCCGTTTGCTTCACTGTATCGGGCCACGTTGCTCCCACCCCCTTACCGCCCCCACCACCCACCCCGCCGCCCACCCCTCCACCTGTCACGTCCTGAAGGAAGAACCACGACAACGTCGCAAATGCAGTATGTTAGTCAATGCAATCCAGGTTAAAGTGTAATGCACTTAAGATGAGGCACCGCCATCAAATTCGATTTTCAATCGCAAATCAATTGCTAAGTTTAAATCACAAACTATAACTGTCCAAAGGACGTACTTCATATGAAGACGAAAAGTGAATTCAAGTTATAGTGAAATGAATGTCTTTTTAAACAAATTCTCTATGAATGTATCCAACTTCTGCATGCAGATGTAACTCATATTTGAATATTGAAGTTGAAATATTGAACAAAATTATCAATAATAACTGGTCGAATAATTGTGAAATTATTAAACTTCTTGTCATTATCATAGACCAAATAAGACTAAAAGTTAGCAAAATGTTGTATACTTGAACTTGTAAAATAATGATACATGGAAGCAACTATATGGAACATTGTAAACAAAGTAACTGAGCAACAATTTGACTAAGTGCCCCACCTTTGGCATACAAACTATAAACTATCGAACCGCTTTATTGTGTAATGTATTTTTTTATTTGTAGCAAAAATAGATGTTTCTTAAATTTGTTTTGTTCCTCTTGTGATAAAACAAAATAAAAAACAACTCCGATGAAACAGGATAAGTCGGGATGACATGAGCAGAAAACATATCAGCTGAAGTAAGGAGAATGTGTAACAATGGATTTAAGATACGTCATTTCGTAACGTCACTGAAAAGTTTATTTTTCCATTAAAAAGCTAACTTTTAGTTAGATTTTAGAAAAATCAACATTTCATCAACGAGTTATATTATAAATCATATTACCTGACTGAGTGATAAAGCCATGGCCCTATCCCAGCGAGAACATGTTCACAAATATTCTAATGTTTTATTCGATTCTACCATAACATACATACAACTTTAGACTCAGTCAGTTAATACTGTCTTATAGTATATTATGCAACAAGTCAAAAGGAATACTACTAAATTGTAGTAGTTTTCAGTACATGTACTAAAATTATGACTGAGCCCGCAATTTATTATTATTATGTATTATTTATAATACAAATATGGTTAAATTTACATGTAATAAATTGATTATAGGTCGGTTAACTGAGGAGCAAATCAAACAAGCGATTCTCCTTAATTCATTGCGCTTTTATAATACCAAGCGTACGGCAGGCGAAACAAAGAATCCGATTGATAAAAACACGAAAAAATACACAGACGATGAAATAACCCCGCAAAATGCTTACTTTGTCATCTGGCTGATACACATAAATAGAAGAACAAACTACACTTGCTGAAGCGAGTTATGGAAGCGCGTAGAAGTATACTTGACAATCATTATATAATAATAATTAATAATAGAAATTCCTCATTTTATTGTAAAGTTGAGTCTATCTAAAATATATTGTTACATATTGTCAAACCAATTCGGTCTCGATATTTGTTTTGATATGGCTTACATAGTTGCCAACCATCTCGACTTGAACCTCATCCATCGAGAGAACCACGTCTTCCTCATAATCATCGTATTCCTAGCGCAAGGTGCCAATGTTTTTTTTTCGATTTTCCGCGTCATGCAATAAACAGAAACATATTTTTTTGCGATCTTCATCATCCATGCGTTACATATTTTTTTCTTGGTTTAATCAGAGATATTAATAATTGCTCACAAATCAACTTTAGTTAAGAATTTCTTAGAGTTGTTGATGCTTAATTGATTGAATTCATAATTTCATCCAAAATGTTTATGCCCAAATTGAATTACTTTTTAATTATGCACAAAATTAATTATTTTTAATTCGTGCCAAAATTTTACTTGAGGCATTAAATAAAATTCTCTACTAATTTGCAAGTATTTTATTCTTGACTAGAAACATTTATGAAAGTTACATATTTAAAATTCCAAATTAATAGTTCAAATATTATTATATCAATTTTCTTAAGTCCAAATTAAGTGATTAAGAAAAAAACGAATTTAAACAATTATTTATTTTGTTAAATAAATTAATAAAAAATAAAGGTTCAGTCCGTTACTTTCAATATCGAGTGACATCTGTCCTTAGTAACATAATAACACATTTTTTAAATGAAACAAAATTAAACTTTAGAAATAAGTTTTACTCTGAAGCAATAAATATGCATTAATTCATACTTTTTTCATTTTTTTTTTTTTTTTTTTTTTTTTTTTTTTTTTTTTACTAGAAAGTCAACAACTCTAATTTCTATAATTTAGTTTAGCTTTATCATTACGTCAATTTTGATATAAGCAATATGCAACAAACTGTTTCATGCGGTCACTCGAGTGGTTTTGTTTCAAAAAAAGAACAATAAAAAATACGAAAAAAAAGTAAGAACAAACATTAAATGAAAAAAATATCTAAAAAAATATGGACATCATTACAAGTTGGACATGCATTCAAATAATTACGAGCATTAAAAAATTACCTTATAAGTAGTAGTGTGTCGATCACGATTGGGCGATACGATAACTTCGTGTGCAGTCTGTAACGATCCAACAGGGGTTGACTGCAATACAGAAAGAAAATCGATAAGTATTTTTTGCCGGATGCAATGAAATGTGCATCGATTTTATTGTATATACTTCTTTTCTGATATTTAAACACCTATTTCTACCATGAATTTACTTACCACTTGAAATAGATTTCAAGGTGCAAGACAAACATCATAAAGCAAATTGAAAAATGATAAGCGTCGAATAAACTCGTTTTTCTTGTGATTTTCTTAAGTCTGCTAAATGGTGTGTTGCTTCTTTACTCAAACATTTTAATAAAAATGTATATTTCTAAATTCATACTTAAGGAGATTTGCCGAAAACCTTCTTAGCATAAAAATATTATTGTTTGTGTTGTTTTTAAATTTCTATTTTTCTTCAGTTAAACTATTAAAATAAGAAAACGTTCAATTTAGGCCAAACAACAGAAAGACAAACAAAAGTACATATTTCTTTTAATCACTGTATTTAATAGGCATTACGATTACATTCTGTAAATATAGAGAACAAAAATGTACAAATCTACTTTTAACATTTGAAAAGATGTTATCTAAAAAATGGGATACAAATCCAAAATAAGAAAAGCAATGTGGCGTAAAAAATTACAATATTTTTAGTCAAACCAGCATGCAAAACGAAAAAAACGTTCATCCGCGTAGTATCACCAACCTTTTCGGATTTTCTTTTTTCTATATTAGAGGGTTCCGCCATCCTGAGAGCTCGGAGTTGTTGAAAGTTGGGTGGCTAAATATTTTATATTGCAGGCAGCATGCAAAGGACAACAAAAAAATTTTTCCTCCGCTAATTCGTATTAATATTTTGTTTCGAATAGATAAACATGCAAAACACAAAAGTGTACAACAAAAAATGTCAGAATTGTATATATATTAGTGATTAGTGATCATCCTTGGCTCTATGTGTAATTTCTTTTGTTTATTTTTTATTTAATTTATTGTCGATTATTGTTTAAATGTCGTTATATTGCGTTAAAATTCACTTGATATGAGTGTGAAGCCATTGTATATACTGGGCAGTAATAGCATTGTGATTGACAAACACCCACCATTGATTTTCCCGTCCAGTCGAATTCGCCATCGTCCATGTAACCTTTCCTTTCGTAGAGATCTTGGAAGAGCTTTCTCAGGTACTCATAGTCGGGTGTCTCGAAGAAATCGAGCCTTCTGACATAACGCAAGTATGTGGCCATCTCTTCGGGATGACCCTCACAGAGAAGCTCGATCGGAGTAGCGCGTTTCGTGTCACCAATCTTTTGGTACCGCTCCTTAAGGGTTTCTGCTTTTAGTCCCTGCCATGGTAAACTACCTCGCAGAAAATACATGAACATGTGCCCTAAAGCTTCCAAGTCATCTCTTCGACTTTGTTCTGCAATACATTTTTATTCAGTTAGTAAAATATTACAATTTATCTGAATATTATTACTTACTTCTTTTGATATAAAATATACAATTACATTTTAATAACACAGAATTCAAGAATTAATCTTTTTAATTATTATACCATGAAATTAAATTACATAATATACATAACAATTGAAAAAGTAACAAAAAAAAAGTAATTTTTTGTTTGATTACAGAGTGTATTACGAAAATTGACAGTTAATTTATTCGAAACTTTCAAATTCAATCAAATTGAAAGTTAATTGCTATTTCGATCAAATAAAGTATTACTTTTATATTCCGCTTATTTAATTTCAAACATCTGTTTACTTATCTCATTGACGAAGGTTCAATAAATTTATTATTATAAGAGAAACTATTCTATTGTAATAACTTGTAATGTAAATGTAAACTTAAAAAAAAGTTTTAAATTTTACGAGTCACTATAAAATCGATATTATTTTCTTTATTATCCAGAAATTTGGCAAGTAAGAAAACAACAATTTTAAAAACATTACTTAATAATTTGATTAATAGTATGATTTAATTTGACAATTAAAAGAATATGTTTTTTAATTTTAAAATTGGTTTATACATTTATATTTAGTTTTATTATTTATTTATATGAATAAACTTCTGATAGCATCAATATAAATTAAATATGAACGTAAAAGGACAATATTTAATCTAATCTTTATTAAAGCAAAAAGCAGGATTAATAAAGGAGAAGTCAATATGTGTCACCTTTTCCTAGATGTGTGTTGATGCTCATATAACGAGCTGTTCCCGTTAGACTTTTGTGTTCCCGATATGGTATATGTTTATTTGTCTCCAAGTCTATGTACTCTTTGGCCAACCCGAAATCTATAATATGAATGATTTTTTCCCTTCTAGTCGTACTTCGTCCTATGAGAAAATTTTCCGGTTTGACGTCGCGATATATTAAATGACGACTGTGTACATATTCTATCCTATGTAGCTGTAAAAATAGCAGACATTAATATTAGACAATTCTTTTATAATAGACATTTTATACAAAATAATATGATAATAATATAATAGTTAATAATATGAACTTTTATATGAGTATTTTAGTAATAAAAAATGATTCGAATGTAAAAATGTCAAATATAAAAGTATACATACAAGTTGTGTGGCAATGTTGAGAACAGTTTTGAGGGTGAATTTTCTGTTGCAAAGATCAAAGAGATCCTCCAAGCTGGGTCCGAGAAGTTCCATAACCAGTGCATTGTATTTTCCGCACGGGCCAAAGTAGTAAACTTCTGGTACGCCCTCTACATGCGTATTATGAACTGAGTGATCCGTAACTGAACATGATCATCGCAAAGCCACAAATTTTATAATTTTTATTTTTATTTTTGGCGTTCAGTGATGATCGATCGATTATTGTCGTGAAGCATGAAACAAACAATGCGTCGATGTAGATCAATCCTGTTTAGTCATTTTTTATTTATTCATTATAAAATAGAAATGTTCTACTTTATATAACGACTCTAATGATAATCTAGCTAATAAATATTTTAATTCTAAATGTTGTTCTTTGATTCACTAAGTCTACCATTTGTATCTAAATTAAACTAAAAGTAATTGTCTTAAAGTAATATGTTTAAATTTGTAACATTAAAAAAGTATAACTTTAATAAATTATATAAAACAGAAGAATTAAAAATATACTAGCCAAATTCCTATTTCGCTCGGGTTACCCTCGTATGAACCTCCCTATGACCCACCCCCTATGTACCATAGTTTTTATTTTTGAAAATGTTTAATGAAAATATTATTAAATTGAACTCTAATATGGTCTATGTCAACTCTGAATGATCGCAGATTCGTCCTATTCAAAGCGTTTTGAATTCTATCGCGTAGATTATGCGAGATGCATCCACAAATAAACAAAAAAATATTTCTTAATTTGTATATATTATTATGTAATGTTCTCCGATGGGTATAATCAATTATTATAAATAAATTTAACTTTACGTATATTCATATAGTTATAAGCTTATAAAATATAGAGTAATTCTAACATAAATAAAGTTACTTGTTTTAGTATCTCATTTTCTGTACAAATAAATACTTTTATAAAGATTAATATTAATTTTAAAAAATAAAACTACATTTTTTTAGTATAAACTAATTTAACATTAATTTTGTACATTTATTATTATTATAAAAAAATAAATTAAGAAAAATTTAATTAAACTAGAAAACTTAACAGTCACTAACTAACAGTCATGATAAAAGGAGAATATAAACAATGTAAAAGTGCAAATTTATAAGATATTTTAAAGATGGTGTTTAACTATCGATTCAATGTTTCGAGAAAGTGCAAAAGCGACTGATTAAAGAAAATAAATGATGAAAAAATAAAGAAGAAAAAAGAAATAAACAAATGAATAAGAATAGAAAAATGTTTAAAGGAGAGAAAAGTGTTTGTATTGTGATAAATGAAGACAAGACAAAAAGTCAGTAATATATGCTTATGCTCGCGAGCAGATCTACATCAGCCACTTTGCTCAGCTTCACAGTTGCAAATTCAAAAGTGCTTCATTTATTCACTCAAATATCGTGTCTTGTTTACTTGCTCACCTGTGGTACCTAATAATTTGTAAAACCTATATTCTAGATGGAGCTGTGGCGCCTTTGACTTCATTGGTTCCTGAAAACATTGCAAATAATTAATTTCCATGAATATTGTTATTTTGAGTTATAAAAATAATTATGTAATAAAAATATCGCGTTGTTATTTTCAAAATAATCAAATCACAGAATAAAAACGCTTTTTTTAGCGTTTACGGCTTATCATCACAAAAATCTATTATTTGTCATAACAATAAAGATAATCTTTGTGTGATTAAAAGTTATTTCTCTCAGGAACGTAAATTGAGGGTAATGTTAAATGAGAAAAGAAAATATATCGTTTTCATTCAAATTTTACTATGATTAATCAAACAATAAATGTATTTATTTTTTAAATTAAAAAGAACAATTTTATTTTATTGATCTTACCATCTTAATTGCTACATGCTCATTGTTGTAGAGATTTTTCCCTATAAAAAGATAGAATGGATAATTAATAATTATAAAACATACATTTTTCAACTTTGCAATAAAATGTATTTATCGAATAAATATTCAGACACACTTTTTAAAATTGATTGTTCAATTATTTTCTTCGTATCATTTAATAGCTATTAATATCAATTAATGTTGAAATTGAATTTGATGAAAACTTTCGCTTCACGCAATAGTAACGTAATTATAGTATTTATTAGTCCAATAAAGCTGATATTTTGCATTCATTAAGAATTTACACCGTAATGTACGATGTTTTTGCAAGTTGCAAATCTTCTTCTTCATCTACACTTTTTTTTTTAACCGTTTAAAATCGTTTTCCACTTTCGAGAGCGATTTTCCGCGTGGAAGAAAAAAAAAGCATTTGACTAGCGCTAAGTACACACTTGCTGTGTAATTTACACTCAAAAATTGACGTCAAATCATTAAGTGTATAGTAGGATAAAGAGTCTAATAATATTCTCAGCGAGAAGATGGATGCGAGGAGTATTTAAGTTTCTTGCTTGTTTTCATAATTGTCTCAAAACGAAAATACTCCTCAGCTGTATTATTATTCATTCAATTTATTGATTATAATACATAATTTTCATTTATTTATTATTTACGTATACTTATTTTATTCATAAAATGTAATTTTATTTTTTAATGCAGAATATTTAAATGTTTAATGTAATATATATATATATGCATAAATTGTTAGCTTTTTGAACGAAAATATATATTGTATATCATTTTTATATGATTTACTTATACATTTAGATGTATATTTTTTGCTTTCAGAGAGTGAATAACGAAATTGATGCACTTTTATTTCAGTTTCGCTTTGAAGCACAGGATATACATGCACATTGCGAGGGAAAGTCGCCTATCGGTTGTAATTCCACTACGATTCTCTTTTTTCGACTTTCCCGTATGTAATACATCTCAAAATGTAGACTTAGAAAGACTAATATATGCTAGACTATGTTTCACGTATAAGCAATTCAATTAAATTTCAATATAAAATTATTATAATGAAATAATAATATATAATGTAGAATATTTTATAAACTGTATATATTAAATTATATAATAAAAATATACTTTAATTGAATAAACATCAAAACATATAATAAATTTAAATTATTCAATAAGTCGGTGTCTAAAAATTGTTTATTAGAGAAACTTACATTAGAGAAATGTATTAGAGACAAAAACAGAAGCCATTGAATATTCAGTTGAAATAGTGTATATAGAGTTTCACGGTCACACGTGCAGAATTTAATACATTTGTATCTATTCTTATGAACGATCATATGAAACATGTAGAAATAACTGTGACGGATTACTTTATTATTAAAGCTCATCTTTTTGAATAAATATGTAAAAACTGTATTAAAAAAAGAACATCGACCAGTAAAATAGATTCTATTTTTACAAATCGCCGTCGGCTATTTTAGGGACGATTTTCAAAATAGTCATCAAAATACGAAATTCACAGTGGTTTTTCCTTTTATAACACTGCGTTGTACGTATACGTTCTATTTTCAAATCTATATCTATATTTAGATACCAAGATTAAAGACATTTTGTTATATAATAACTCAAATGTAACAATCATTTTGTTATGAAGAAAAATGTGTGTTTACACTGTCAGATGATACGACAAACGCGACACTTGAATTCAATCTGTGAGCCCACATTGTCGGGCGTGGGTGCGTATGTATTGGTAATCTTCATATATTTGATAAAGTGCGTACAAGGAACGTGTCTCCCTGTTGGTTTCTCGAGCAGCGTTCACACGGTGCTACGACCTCTTTGCCATTCTTGTTACTCTTCAGTCGGCATTTTTTTCATGAAATCATATGTATTGTAACTAAATTCAAATCATACATCAAACATACGACAAAACTTATTTTTCGTTTTTACATTTTTTTTCACCACAAAAACAACTCAATCGTTATTTCATTTTTTCCATTTCATTTATGCACATATTTTATGTTTTTCCTTGACTAATTTTTCACTTATTTATCTATATTTATGTTTTCCTTTAAATTTGTTGAATTTAAAAGAAGAAGGGGACATTTAATTATGAACTATTAATTTTGCAGTCTTTAGTTGTTTGACCTTATTCGTCCTATTCCATGACTCGGAATGATATCGATTTTGTGGAACAGTTCGATTGTGTAACATTACATTTGTAAATTGCCAAACAATATCGTGTGTACATCGGCCGAAGCTCTTTATCCAATAAAGTCTCGGACTCGTGACAAAGAAGGCACAAGAGATTAGTGTATTAAAAGTACAACTTTAAAACGATCATAGATGCTGACTGGATTTCCGAGTCGTCGACGTTGCTACTTCCAATATTCTAACAGGATGACGGACCACTGTGGCTTCTGTCATGTCAACTTTATTACAACAATCCACATTACTCTTTTGAATTTGTACAATATTTTTTTATCCACTCTCCCCTCTTTCCGAACTTAAAATCATTAGCAATGTTTGTTTTTGTAATACAACTTTTCCAAGATTCTTCTTCTAAATTAAATTTTGTTTGTAAATATGCCTTGATATTATCACTTGTATGAGAGATTATAACATGTGCTCCTTAAATGAAGTAATAGTTAATTTTTCAGCTGGTAATAGGATATTTTTAGATAATTTGTTGCAGTATTGCCAAGACAGATTAAGTCAAACTATACAAAGTTGAAAATTAATCATTAAGTTGACACAATTTGGTTAAAAAACAGAATATACTTTGAACATTGAAATGACACAAAAATTGTTTCAACTTTATTTATATGTTAATCCAAGTGAGAATATTCAAAAATGTATCCAAGTTAGTCATATTATTGGATAATGTCAGTATGAAAAAGTAAATGTATATATAAATGTATTGAAATCACTTTTGGCAAATGAGAAATAAAAAAGAATCATTATTTATACAATTCATATTGCACTTATTGGCAACAAGTTGGTGTAACGTTGGATATTCATGGACCAGAATCGATTTATACAAATAGACAGTAATGTATATGAGAAAAGTCGGATCGAATTTGACCAGTCTTTTTTCTCGTGTTCAGTCTCATGACACATGTCATACGTTTCAAGCCATTACAAAGTTTGACTAAAAGTAGATTCAACCATTTGTTAATATTTTCATTTTATATCTTTCTCGGCATTATTTCTGTATTAAACTAATATGCAATGTCCTACTTATACAACATTCAATTTCGTTCATTTACTATTTTATATTGAATGCATAATTGAAAATCATTATACAAAGTAATCCAGTAAACTTAATTGAAACAGTAAAATTTTTTTTGAAGGAATATCGATCGCCGAGAGAATAGCGAAAGTTTGATAACTAATTTGAACTTAGCATGTGATTTACATCTTTCAATCCAAATTGTGTCCTTTTTTTACCAGAACTGCAAAAGCTGAAAATGTGAAAATATCTTTCGTATTTGGTTTTCAGCAGCAAAATGTTGGATGAAACAGAAAAATTCAATTACTTCATGTAAATCTGCCGACTTTTCGACAAACTATTTATCACATAAATCAAATATGACTGACATTATTGTTTGAAAGGCGAACAGAAATTGACGAAGTTGTAATGTGTATGATAAACAAGCGCAAACGTGAAACTATACATCAAAACGCTCAATGTGGCTAATTAGAAGTCGAAAGCTTTACGTGTGAGTGTGAATAAACGATGTCCGAGTGAATGTCAAAATCAGTTTTACCATTAAACATAATGCCATTTGGTTATTGGATGACGATGATATTGGATTGTGACGTGTAATAGTGAAAAACTTATTATTCACAATTTCATTATATAATTAGACAATTTAATTGTATAAGTTCATTATGCCGCTTACTGTTGCTAGATACGTTATGAGCATGTATCACGATTTACCCTCATTGGGCTTCCTTTTTTTCAATTTTATAATCTTTCTTTTCTTGCTTGTACGATCATTTTTATACAAATATAAAACAGATTTTAATAGAAGACAGTTTTCGATCAAAAAATACAAAGTGTGATTATGAAACAATGATTCACGCCTGACTTAGCAAACCCCGTTTTATATATATATATAGAGAGAGAGAGAGTTAACCATTTCATCTTTATGAATGATGATATATATGTTACTTTCTATTGTTTCATACATATACATATATAGATTTGCAAATATTTGAGTGACAAATGTTTAGCCAATTTAAGACAAATTAATCTGTGTTTTCACAAAAAATACCTCGCAGATAAATCATTATTATTCAACAGAAGAAAATAGATGAAGACAAAAAAGTTCGAATTAAAAATGAGAACCACAATCCTAATGAATAACAAAATGGAAATTTATTGTTTAAAACAAAAAAAAATGTATTGTAGTGAAAATGAATCAGACACTTCAAGTTCACAAAGAAACCACCGCTTGATTGAATATCATTCAAACACAGACCTGCAACTTCGCCCCCCTCCCCCTTCCCCTGTCCTCTTTACACCTTTTTTCACTCTTTTATCACTTCTTTCTCTTTCTCACTTTATATCTCCGTTTTTCTCAGCTATTGCTATTATAGTCGGATATTATTTTTTTTGATCAATTGGCTTTGAGCAGTAATGCGGTGTGACGTAAACGAGCTTTCTGATCAATCTTTTTTATACGTAAATTTTGTTTTCAAAGATCAAACGCGATGTCAAAAGTTGTTGCTATTTTGTATGTATGAATATTTTTTATTTTTTTTCTTCTTTACGTAGAAAAATGTAAAAGTGACTATGATTTATACTTCAGTGACTGAAAAAAATGTTATTATTAAGGATGATCTATAGCTATAAGCATTTACAAGATACACAAATAATAATAGTAAGTCAAATTTCTTCATGTAAATGATTACATGAAAAAATTAAAATATATTTGTTAAAAAGCTTATTAATTAAGGAATAGTTCCATATTAAATAGTTAGTAGTTTAACGCTAGTTTCATTAAGTTATTAAATAACTATAATTTATATATATTTTGGATTGAATTAAAATATATATTTATGATATTTATACAAATTTGATCAAAGTACTAATTTTGACCAGCTTGCGGCGACATAAAGTCCTAAAAAGATGAATGATGTTAATGATATTAATAATAATTAGGCTAAATATGAAAATAGTTGAAATGAGACAAAAGTTGGACAGAGGAAGCATTGGCTTGAGAGTTGTAGGCACGTACTGGTACCCGTACCCTGACCTACATTTATTAGCATTTACACCAGCCGAACGTCTGTGAGCCTACGTCTACGATTGGCACACGCTCGATCGTCATCCTACTGCCCAGTTCGTTCGCATTGACTTTTAACCGCGCATTCGTCAAATAATCTGCACAAATTCAACATCGAATTACAAATAAAACACATGTGCAGCTGTCATTTATTTGAGAGATACTTACATGTCGCTCAACTCATGAAAACCGACATTTTGCATGGACATTTGTATTCGTCATTTTATGACTCAAGTTATTATTATTGTTGAACTGTTATCAAGTTCAACAATATTTACATCAAAATGCAGATGATTTTTAAATCACACATGCTTTACATATTTTACATAGGTATTTATTTATTTATACAATGGTTTATGTAGATTTATTAGTAGTTTTGTTTTATATGTTGAGTTTGTTAGATACCCTGAATATGGATTTTTTGTACTAACGTTGAAGTGTTTTTGTAACAAGAAAATTGTTATGAAATAAAATTCAAATTGTAACAAACTATTTGCGCTTGCTTTAACCAAGGACAAGGTGCAACACGAGACTTGGTTTTGCTTCGCGACCGAGTGAACGAGTTCGACGAATCGATCAAGAGAATTTTATCCCGCGCGTGTCAATAAGTATGCATCGAGGACAAATTGCAATGGAGCTGTCTCTGTCAAATTCGCAATAATTCTCAATGAATAATAATTGTTATTTGTCTAAACTTGTTACAAAAATATTATCAGTCAATACATTTAATATAAAATGATATATATGTATATACATGTATTGATATTAATATGAAACAAAAAATAATTAGTCAATTAATGTTTCATTGATATTTCATTATTTGTTCAAGACAGAAGAGCGTTTGTTGCAAAATAACGAAGGACGATAATGATTGTTATGAACGACAGAAGACATTTTATTATGTATTGTCGGATTGTGTTGGATTGAATGAACGAATCTTTCATCGACATAATGCTGACATCAATTCTGCTCGTTGGCTGTACAAAAAAGTGTAATCGGCTTGCGAGTGTAAGCCCCCATGTTAGCTCACGGACTTTTGTCAACTGCCGAAAATGCGCGCAATTGCTACTTAATTGAATAACAAAAAATGACAACAAAATCCTGATCTCCTTTTTTTTCTTGCTTCTTCTTTTGCTTCCAAACAAATACGATAAAAATACACGTTTAACGTTACTGAGTCACGTTCTTCGACGAGTGATTCACGTGGTGCGATAAGCCGACGCTTTGCGTATTGCATATCGACACAGGCGGAGAAGTCGAAGTTAAGTCTCGCCTAACCAAATAATTGGTGCGAATGTAATTGGTGCAATATAAACATCGCCAAATGAGAAGATATGATTTTATCAATAAAAGTACCATTTAGGATTATAAATATTATAATCTTTCAACTCAGCTATTCTATATTATAAAAATAGAGAGAAAACAAATATAATAATGAAATTATTCTGAGTTTTATAGAAAATAGTGTCATCTATGATAATAAAAGCTGGCAGCATTTTATCTCAGAGGTGAAAAATGATTTCATAATATATTTTAATAATAATGATTTCAAGTTTCATCGACAAAAACGTCATTTCCGATTATGCAAATTGTGACATCTTAAGGTACATCGAGACAAAGACATTGGATTTTAAATATTTTTGCTCGAGATATTTTCAATTAAAGAATATATTTTAACTGAAGATATATTCAATAACCGACATTTGAATATATTTTATTTATTTATAATTTAATTGTCAATTGAAACGTTCCTTTTTGACCTTCAGTACATATACTTATATTATGTTTTCTTTGTCAAACACAATGGAATCTTAAATATTGATTTTTGTATAAAATAAATACAAACAGGATGAACAAAATAATAATATCAATACATAATTTATCGTCCGTTCATAAACAAAAAGTTTGCTTTTAATTAACTTTAAACAAAAATAATATCAAGAAAAACAAAATGCTATAATTATTGCAAAATATACATATATATATATATAAAATAAAAATAAGGACCAAAATCACCTGCAACTAATCCTCGACTAATCAATACAACATTGTTCTCTTTTTATTTCGATTTTTTCTGGTGCATTTTCCTTCGCCGTTCGTTCAATTCACAAAATTTGAAATGCTGAAATTAGTGCCGAGCCTTTAGAAACGACCCAAACGTATTATCGCAAACTTGACCTACATAGTTTGCTTTGCAAAATTCATTAATAGCTAGTTAAGCCGAAAATTGACGTTTTTGCAAATACCCGGGAACATCTTTGCAAATCATAAACTGAATCAGAGGGAGCAAGAAAAGTCAAAGAGTAGCATAGAAAAGAAAGAAAGAAAGACAGACAAACAGACAGACAGAAGTGAACGAAAGAAAAAAAGAGAGAAAAAGCACTATAAAGAAAGAGAGAGACAGTGGCGTCTGAGTCACTGGCGGTGTGTGTCTGAACTGGACGCGGATAGGTTGCTACGCGCTCGTGTATATATATATATATATATATATATATATAGCGTGGCGATGTAACACACGTGTACATCATAGGTATTTTATAGGCTGTTAGACCGGCTTGCCGTCTCTGCTGTCTTCTTATTTCTTTTGTCAAGCGCATCCTTAACGACACCTTAATTTATGTCAGTACTAAGTCAGATCGATTCACCCTCAACAGTCAATGCCAAGTTAACCTCATGACGTCATAACAACCTTTTTTCCCTGACTTTTTAATTATTTAGAAATTAAATGCCACGTCTTTCTTCGTAAGTTCATTGTAAAGCAAACGTTTACTGGAGAAAGACAGAACTGTATTCCTTGTTTGAGGACTTCTTGAGTGGAACTTGCATTAGATCTATATCTCTCTTCTTTGTTGTGTCATAAAAGCATCGCATTTTCTAGAGCAAGACAGAGTTCTGATCCTTATATTGAAACTTCATTAACAACCTGCAGCGGAATCGACATCTTCCATCTTTATTTCATCATCGTCTCTTTTGAATCATCACAACATTTTATATTATGTCATAAAACAAGTTTATAATATTCTATGACAAATTATGTTGACCAAATTGGATGAAAAGATTTTTGTCTGCAATAATTTGCCATTTATGAACTTCAGTGGATGTTTGCCAAATTCAAATCCTCGAAATCAATTAGAATAAAAAATTCCTTCGACATTATTTGTCTGGGTTCGCATTTGTTCCTTCTGCCAAACAGACTTTTCCTTCGAAGCGTCAATTAATGATTCTAATTATTCGAATCAGAAAAATGTACTTGATAACGAGGCAAAGCGTTACTGCATAGTATAACACTTTCTAGACATTTTCATTAGTCCAAATTTGATGAACAAATGCTTGCAGTCAAATTAATATTTGATTTTTAATCTAGTTTAATTAATATTGTTACTTTTTAATTAGCAGCATTTCTAATCAAATAACAAAACTAACAAGAAAATGAGGAAGTAAAACACAACAAAAAGTTGTGAGTTTCGATTATAAAATCAGTTTAAAGCAACTGATATTTCAGTTGAGTTAGCTTGAAAATGTCAGGTCTCATCAAAGCTACTGATTTTCGTCTTAATAAACGATAATTCATTTGAACAACAGAAAAAACACGAGAAAAAGCGAGAAAGAGAGTTTAATACAAATGTGAAAAGATGAATGGAGTTTACTGATAAGAGGCAACAGTTTAGTATTTTGATGCTAAGCCAAACAAACAAGATGCCAATGTGTATATATTTTCGACAGTATAAAGGTTTAAAAGGATATAACAGCAACAAAAAATAGTAGTGACGAAAAAGGGGCAAAATATTAATACGAAGAAGCAGGTTTTCAATTTTCTGAGAATAACCGTGGGAAAAATGTGAGGAGGAGAGAAACGTAGGACGTCGCACGTCGCCCTCTAGGATACAAACAGAATAAGGGACGCAACGAAGACAGATGTAAGCTGCAAGAAGCGAGAGACGCACACACAAGTACGCGAGGTGTGGCATTGGCGCACACCAGTAATGCGCTCTACGGTTTGGAATTTCGTACTTCCGGTGTTGATCGCGTGTATCATATAGTTCCGGTATTCTTTCGCTGCAACACTTTGGAGTCTTTCAACTTGAGACTAAGCAACAAAAATGATTCCTTCTTAAGTTCAGCTTAAATTCGTCGAATACATATACTTTCAATATGCATCTTTAATATCACAGTGACATTAAAACGACCGAAGATATTGACTTAAAATATTCAAAGTTGAGCAAGAAAATGCAGAATGAACTTTGCTTAAATTAAAGCAAGGGGCACTAGGATGTAAAAGAAGAAGGGTCCATTAAAGGACCTCAGACAGAGTATTGGAGAAACTTTAAAGGCAAGATTAGGGGATTTAAACTGTTCCATTAAAAAAAACCATGACGAGTTTTATAGTTATATACATGTACTTGACCAGAGACTCTGCTATGTCTATTAATATATTTAGAGATATATTCACTTATATATTCTGTCGTATTTGTTCTTACGTCTACGAATGGAACTGGTATTGATTGGATTATTTGTACGAAAGAAGAAAAATAATACAATATCAAACACAAATTATTGTTAATAATATAATCATTATGATATTACAAAACGTGATTTTCGAAACAAAATGACAAATTAGTAATAATATCTTTGCTTAAAATAGACGTAAAGTCATAATTTATTTATTTCTTCTACATAAATAAAACATTGTTACTTAATCATTTAATCAATATCTAACTTTGCTTTCAATAACTTGATAATCGAGCTCTAAAATACCCTTTTTATCATGGTTTACATCACAGCCAAAGTAAATGTCGAGTTAATTATTCGTCATTCATCATAAGACGCTGACGAAAAAAGAACAATTTTTGACGAAGCACACACAATTTTTGAAATTGACCTTTGCTAAAAATAATTTGTTAAGCATGCGATACCATGGTCTTCAAGGTATAATATAAGATGTCACAGTTTAATCCATCTTATCAAGTCGACAACATCTTAAATATTCCGTTGTTCATTAATTATTCATTACCTTTAACAAATACAGTCAAAATCGGCCGATTAAATATGTACTTTTCGCATGAAAAATTTATCATATATGTTCGCCAAAATTCAGTATTGAATTACCAAATGATGTATTTCTAAATTATGAATTTGTACTTAAAGTACAGTTTCAAATAACATCAATGAATTATTCGAACGTTTTAATGTGTATCTTCTTTGCATTTATATACAAATGATTAATTCAAATATTTGCACTTCTTAAATTTTAATTACTTTATAAAGATAATCGAATAAATCTGATTTCTTTGTTCTTTTTCTTTCATTTGGATTTGCAATAATTCAATGGATATTAATTATTGCAAATCTTGTTCTTGTTTTCTTCGCAAACTTTAGAATGCTGTGTTTGTACAGTGAAGATGTTTCTTACTTAAATACATCTTTCTATACAAAAGTTGAATCGCATCGTTTCTGTATGCATGTCGATCACATTTTAATACCTCTCATCTTACACGATAAAACAGCCAGTTTTTGGCTCGATGAACACAATGCTTTCTACAAAATGTAGAACACTGTAATCATTCAATTAATGTCTTTTCTCTGCATTATTCATTCAGACATTTGTTCTATTGTAATGCAGCAAAAACTATCCAGGAAATAATGAAATAGTATTATCAGTTGAATTATTTTTAATCAAAATTACATTGAATACATTATACAATACCTTCCATCCATATCAAATATAAATTTCAGTCGAAAAATATCATTTTCCCATTTTATAACCACATTTAACAAATTGAACATTTTACAATTACTTTTTCACTTAAGGATATTTACATTTTATCTTTCATTCAACTTCATTTTATTTATTCAATATGAGTTCTTTTTTTTTTTCATTCAAATTACAATTTATCAACTTTAACGTGATTTAATATTTTGTGGATTAAATTTAAACTGTCATAAAATTGTTGACACGTGTAAGACATTTGTGACGAAAGCACCTGTGGCTTTGTGATGCGAATATTTGTGAGTAACAGAGAGAAAGAGAAAAAAAGGGATAAAAAATTATGCATAACTTCGTTGGCATTTGAATCAACGAAACTTGTGTTGGCAAAATGTGGAGTTGGCTTAACACCAACCGGGCCAAAATTATCTCGCGTATTGGACAAGCTCTAAAAGGGCATTGCCATATGCTCAAACAATGCATAAACCCCTGTTGATTTTGAAATGTGCAACGCAACACAGTCGACAACATGACTTGACTTCTTTCTCCCTCTCTCTCTCTCTCTCTCGTTTGTCGTTCCAGAAAATCGTAACATCTTGAAGAATCAACTGTGTCCACTCGATAGAATTGTCTCGAGTGTTGTCGATAAGCATTTCAAGGTTGCTTAAAGAAAAACGACCAGGAGACTCTCACATTCTTTGAATTAAATGCACCTGGTCAAAATAACGACTGTTGACTGGTCAGTTAGCTGTATGCCAACGCACTCATATTAAACAAAGAACTATTTCCCTCTTTTTTTGTTGTATAAATTATATAATTGCTGCCTGAAAAAGAATTAAAAATTGTAAATAAATATAATGCATTTGGTTTCAATTTCGATATCAACAAAGTGAATGTTTTACATTTTCAGCTGCAACTTTTGAGAACAATCTTTTATAAATGAAAAGTATTTCAAATAAAAAGTCTAAGATACATAAAACTGATTTATCATCGATTAATTGATACGATAGAAAAATACTTGATCAAACGGTAAATGTTGATTTGATTACGGTCAAATGTAATATCTAATGTTATAGATTATAGATCGTTGATTAAGAATTATATAGATCATTGCAGTCAAGGATTTGTGTTTGTTTGTCGTGAAACAATTGTTATTATGCTACCTAAGTGTGTACCCTAATGGATTATAATAGAATGTAATTTGTAAATGCCATCAGGTGCAATGATTAACTGTTGTAGTGATACATTCTAGCGTCACATCATACGTAATATTCAATTATGTATAACAAAACCATACATTAGGTAATATGTGAAACATTATTAATGTACTTATTCTCTTACAAGTCATAATTTTACACAAATACTTATAAATGGACATGTATTAGAATAAAATAACGTTTGAATAATTGAAATTACGTTGATCCCTGATATTTGTCAAAATGAATTCGAAACATCAGCCGCACTGTATCAGAGTTCTCGACATAATTAGCAAGGTTTCATTTCGAATGCTGCAACGAGGGCAAAAAGTTTTGAAATGAGGAAGAGATGTCCAGATAATGAGCTTCGTTGAGTTAAAAAGGCTCTACGAGCATCGTCTTTCGTTGTCCTTCATTGTGACAAGAGTGAACGAAGTTATCTTGAAATCGACCATCTTGAAAATGCGATTTGCACCAGCCAACCAAATAGACGCGTTTAACGCAGATTTACACGTGGATGACAAGGGCGAGAAGTAACTACAAAGGTGAAACAAGCGTTTTCTCTCCATCAAATTGCACGACAACAAAACCAAACCAACTTGTCGCCTTTTCAAACTAGAAGAATATTCTTTGCATGAAAACAACTTACTAGCAAAGAAGAACTTTAGACAAAAAGACAAAATGTTTATATAAAGAGAAAGTGATATACAATAAAAGTTGTTTTTGTATATATATATATAAAGATGTAAAACATTAATGATTTAGAAACGCAAAAATTCGTTTTGTCATCTGAAATATAAGTAAACGAATGAAATATTTGCACTAAATTCAATACATAATTATGAACCAGATAAACGTCTGAATGATAACAAAGATTGTTTTACAAGACATGCGCGTAATTTGATGATGATGATGATTCTTTAACATCAACTTTCTAAGATCAGGGTCCAAATACAATTGTTCACTTAATGAATTGATAAATTAGTTATAGAGTTTGAAATTAATTACAATTATTTGTGCTAATTTTTGGTGCATTTTGGCAAACTTGTCAAAGTGTTTTAATGAAAAGTAACAGTAAGAACTAATTCAACAGAATAATCTTTATTCTATAAGTAAGAGTTAACCTTAAATATTATTTCTTGTAAATATAATTTTTGCCAACTGAACGCATCTTTGTTTACAGTTTTTTATTGATTCATTTTTGCTCCTCATTTTGCACAATTAAATTTTTGCAGAATTAATCATATATGTATATTTTTACGACTTCTTGTAACATAAAGTATAAAGTATCCTGTGTACCATGAAAACAATAGAAACGTTGTTACATCAACAGTTTTCATTTTTGAATATGCATATAAATGTTTAGTAAATTGAAACGGCCCTAACCTAACTTGATAAATCATAAATGATTTATGTTATCAAATTTTATATATAAAAAGATAAAGCTTTCAAGGTAGAGAAAAATGATTGATATTATCGTCATTCAAAATAATGTATAAAGATAAACTTTAACAGTGTCATATTCACATGTATTATATCATTTTGATGATTATCATTATACATTTGTAGATTCTGTAACTACATAAAATCTTATTTTTTAACAAAAGAGCCCAGTTAAAGAATAAATAGTCTTTTTCTTATTTAAAAAATTGCCATTCAACATAAATGTAATCTTATACATTTAAATCAAGGTATTTATCTTTTATATTTATTTTATATTTTATATTAAATTACTTAACATCAACTTAGTCTTTTGACTTTTTAAAATGAAAATAATTGTTTTTCTAAGAATCTGACGCATATTATACGCCGTATCATTTAGCATTTTCTTTGAGATATTTATATATAAGATATTAATACTTGAGATTTTTTATTTATATATTAGTATTATTCAATTTCAAATTTATTTTGTTTAAATCAACTTTATAACTAGAATGTACTAACAGAAAAATGGAAGTTTTAATGGAATACATTATCCTTCAAAATAAACATATTTTATCCATGGTAAATAAGTTTCGCTTCAATTTCATTCAAATGTTGCTTCGATTTTTGTTAAGCATATTAAAATTATGCAATGTATATTTGTTTCATCAAAAATGATTCAAAAAGTGTGTTTGAATATTAAAATCGTAGATGTAAAAAGAAGTGTAATTTATATACCCAGTCGGAGTTCGCCAAAGTTGCCACATCCGATCTTTTTGCCAACCCGAAAGTTGGGTCCAACCATGAGCAGATTGGACGAGGAAGTTTCGGTGGAGCCGCGCCGTTGTCTGTTCGGGTGTGTCTGCATATTCATCTTGGACCTCCGTCGCATCATGTCCGGCTCCTTGTCGCGTTCACGTTCCCCGTTGCCACGCGACATGTCTTTATCCGACTGCATCCTTTTCTGCATGATGCCACCGTAATCCTCGTTTGTTTACGTATTTTCACCCTCGCACTTATACTGTTTATCACTTTGCCTTGTTCAGTTGCTTTAAAACTCTTCGAAACCAATCGAAACTGAATCGAAACCGCATCAAGTCTAACCTATATTCAAACAAATTCATTCATAACTTTGCTTATCGTCATATACTTTTTTGGTCAATCAATTAAAACAAGACAAACAATTTTGTTGGATTTTATTAATTGCAGCCAATAAAATATTTTCAAATTAATTTTATTAGATAACGACCAACTTTTAAACGTTAATTGACTTGTTTTAATTAATGACGTGTAAATTAAACATTTCAAAAGCCAAGATCATAATTTTTCTTACAATGTCTAGTAAAAGTCACTCAATGTTTGTGTTGAAAACATTGTACTTGTTATTAGCATTGTCTATGAAATAATGATTTTATAAAACATTTTAGTCAATTTATTTACCAGATATATAGAATAACAACTTAATTATACATCAACTGTATGCTATCAATTTGAAAGTCATAGATTATGAGCAATTAAAGTTTGAAACGAATTATTATGGCAGTTTAATAGTTTAAGATTTAACTGATAAACGGAAATTAGATATTTTCAATGTGAAATTATAATATACATAAACTGTGAAAAAAAGTCATACGTAAAATTAAATAATAGATTAAAAATAAAAAATTGTACACTATTCAAAGAAGATTATATACAGACAAATTGGAGCACATACAGTCGATTAAATGAAGTCAGACTAAATACAAAATAATTGACAAATTAATCCATTGGTAATGACTAATTGCAGCTTAACGTTTAACATTAATAACAAATTTAACTAGCAAACATTAAATTGGAGCATGAAAGTAAGACTTAGAAACAAGGTGGCATTTAACTTGGCTTTACTGTTGTCAACATGGAATCTATCGAGAAAACATTGCAAGCTGTGATTTGAGGAGGTGAATGCGCGGAAAGATGCTCAGGGAAAGAGGGGTAGAAGATGAATTTCTTGTTTTTGAGGGCATTCATTCGAACGTATAAACATTGTCAAATAAGTCGTTTTAAATTTACTTCTATTATATCAAAATGTTGTTTATTCTACTATTTTTGCTCTTTCTTAAAAAGTTCACTTTTTATAATATATGTAAAGAAATTTGATTTTTTAATTACTTAAATTTAGTTCATGATGTTGTAATTTTTATACTGTATAACTATTAGGTATTTAAAAATGAGCTTTCATACAATTTTGTTTCGATTGTAATATATAGAAAAGTTATTTTATTTAATTTTTAGAATATATAAAGCATAAATTGTAAATTTAAGCAAATATTAATTAAATGTTTTATTATAAAAAATTAAAATACTATAAGAGTGAAATGGCAAATTGTAATTAAATGAAAATGTGAGAGAAAATATTGAAAAAGGTTTATAAAGCATAATGCTCATCTATCGACGTTCGGCATAATTTTTGACCGGCCTCCTTTCCCCATTGCAAAAGTGATCAGCCAAATTTCACGTAAATTGTTGAAAGCTAAAGAAATGAACGATAGTGAAAGAAAAGCGTGGACAGTTGGTCGGTCTTATAAGAGAAGCTGGCTTGAGTAAATTGGTGGTAGTATAAATACGTGTACATATAGATGAAGCCGTGTGTGCATGTCTGTGTGAATAAAGTGGCAGTGGTCGGGGCGGCGGATTACCTTTTGGGCCGCTGGTGTGAGAGCCGCACTTAACGCATTCGTACAATAACTCTTGTCTCGTTTGAGCGGACAAAAATACGCGAGTATGGAATGCATGCGCCGTGGCTTTTCAGTTTGATAAGCGAATCATCCTGGCTCTCATCTCATATCCTAACCTCGTAAAAATGCTGGTTCGAGCGCGCACATACACACACTCGCACGCACGCACGCACGCACACACACACACACACACACAAGTCTTGGGTATTCGTCCGATGAACCGCGCTTCGCGGGGGGACGAGAGGTAAAGGAAAAGAAGGAGAAGGACGACGACGACGACGACAAGGAGGAAAGGGAAGGGATGAAGAGGAGAAGGAGGGAGAGAGAGCAATGGTGTGCGCAAAAAGTAACAAAGCAGCGGTGGCAGGAGTGTCACGCGGATGACAGAGACAAAAGACGCGGCGGCGGCACGCAAACACTCGTTGGCCGCATGTTGCTGGGTCGGGAGCAGCACAAGCGGCCGTTTCAGCCGCTCCGAGCCACCATTACGAATGCTCCTCCGAAACAGAGACAGACCAAAGCACCCGAACGAGGGGAGGGACCCGGTGAGAGTGACAGATAAACGGACAGTCTCGTGGTTCGTTGACGATAAAACAGCGACGACGAGAAAGTTTTGTCGATGCTGCTGATTGAAAAATGAAACGACGTGCGATGGGTGATGCGCGCGCGCACTCGGCCTCACTCCACGCCAAAAAAGAGGAGCAGCGCCGGCTGCAGCCCGTTATCGTTATTTTACAATACACTTTTCTCTCTTCCGCGTCTCTTTTTCTTATTTCTTTGATTATCCTTACACTTTTTGTTTTGTTCTTAATTTCAATTGATGATTGTGATTGATTGTTGACGACACAAATAATTTGGTTCTTTTTTTTCTTTTGCTTGCTTGTTTGTTTGTTTGTTGGGCCGCAAAATTTGTTTTTGTTTATTTTTGAGCGAGGATACGCGGGCGGCTATTGGGCCGCAGACACAACGGGAACGCGTGATGGGCGGGTTGGAGACACGAGAATGCAATCGGCGCCGATCGAGCTGGCACTAATGTTCCCTCGCAGAACGCACTCACTCGCCTGATGACGATTCGCGCGAGCACCGGCGCAACGCTAACCAATTGCTGCGCGCCCGACGCGAGCCGTTCCTCCAACGCAGGCCGTCAAATCCCGTCGCCCGTCCGCGCGAGCTCGACATTTGGCGATAGATCACTTTGCAGCAGGGCAGATTTTGTTACGGGGCCGGCAGAACTGCCAACGTTTTCCACAATCACGCTCACCAATTCTCACCATATAACACACACACTTATCTTTTTCTTCCTAACATAGATAGATGGAGCTGTAAAGCACACAGAGCGCGCCAAACATCAAACTTTTTTCAATTTTATGTCTTCATTATTTTAAATAAAATAACCCTCATAGCTGTGTTTACATAATGTTTATACACAGATACCTTCAGCTATTTGTATTAATATTTACGCAAAATGTACAAAACTCGCAAAATATTGTTCAAACTCAAAGAAATATTTTAAACTTTGTGTAAATCGTGGACACGACACAAACGATGGCTATCAAAGAAAGCATTTTCACTTCAAGTTTTTATTTTTTTTATACTACAAAAACATAATTGCATAAATGAAATATGTTATAACAACTTTGAATATTTAAATTTAAATAATGTGTTATATCAACTTCAAATGTTCAAATATTTCGATTTTATTCATTTTGAATTTGAATACCGGAAGTCAAAATAAAAGATACATATTTTACAAATATACAGAAATAAAATAATTAGCCAAAAATATGTTTACAATATTATAGTAATAATCATTGAATTAAGTTTACAATTATATATAATGTAACTTGTATCTTTTTTCACAAGTTTTGAATATGACTGATTTTACTTGAAGGATCGTTTCTATAGCAACTATCAAACTGTCATCTCTATTCTGTCCTAATGTTTTTGTTAAATATATAATTTTATGAAGTCACTTATTTTTAATCCAATTTTTTGTATGTTTCTTTGCAATTTATAAGCAAAAATGGAAGAATCGAATGATTCAAATCATCAAATTAAATTGACTATAAAAGAAGGTTGATATTTTATTCATTTACTTTTAACATAACCTATACTTTATTCCTTGCAAATATTTCAAATTAAATAAATCTTTAATGACTTTTGTTTTCAAAATATTTGCTATAATTAATTATAATATCGAAAATTATTATTAATCATAGTTATATATAGTTAAATTATAAATTTGTCTTATTAACTTAACTTAACTAGTTGATTAATTATTATTTTAAACAAATATAAGATATACTCATATACGTAATAAACATATATGAGTTTAAATTTAATTTCTTTTTAATTTTAGGGAGAAATTTCGAAACTATTCTTCGTCCAACTGTAATCGTCGCTTCTTTAAGTAATCACTTACTAGAAACAACAATAACACCACCTGACAGTAATCCTCATTATTTCGTTGATTTAGTATGGGAAGTAGAAAAAAAGAGTCTAAGACTGTACGTATATAATTGATTTACTCACTCCATTTAAATTAGAATATTATAAACTCGTATATTTGTAATTAAGTGGTTAATTTATAAATTTTTTTATGGGTACTTGGATTTTTACTAACTAAATTTTAATGTTCAGAATGCGATCCGGGCATACTCCTTTAAAAATCCAATGTTTTGCCGTAAACGAAAGTGGCAATCGCGAAAAAATTGGTTTTGTTTTACTCAGTGTAAGAACGGCTCAAATTATTTCAAAAAACGAAGATGTGGAAATTCGATACAATTGGCATCCATTGTTGGGTTTAAAAGGCGATGCAAAAGCCAGTAAACCTGAATTATTACTTTCCTTAGTAATTCAAGACCATAATACTAATATCAGCAGAAAAAAGGTATACATTTTTATTCTACATAAATTTATTAAATGAAACAATGAAAATACATTAATATATAGATTTAGATAAACATTGTTTAATTAGAAAATTAATTATTTTCTAAATCATTAAATATACTCATTTTTTGTTTGTTTCACAGAACAATCAAGAATCCTTATCTTATCAAATGATAACACCTGTTCTATTAGAACATGAGCATCTGATTCAATTAGGACCTATTGATAGTTGTCGTGATTTATTTTTGATCACAATTATGGCAGGAATTGTCAATAATCTTGATATTTTAATGAAAGAAAGTGTACTGAATGAAAACATGGATGATGTTATTTTTTGGTATCATATAATGGATAATGATATAAGTCTGAATCCATTAAAAAAGAGTTCTGAAAGACAGTGGATACAGAATCAAAAAATTTCCATACGTATAAGAAGTTCATTAGCAGCTTTAAGAAATTATTTTCAAATTCAACCATATTTATTAATCTTCTTGAAATATAAGGATAATATTATCGCGCAATCGCGACTTGATGTTAGACCCTTGATTTTCACAGACTGTCTTAATGAATTTGTTAAAAAGACACAAAATTCTAGCACTTGTTTGGAACAACAGTGTATACTTCTTAACGAAGGAGAACAATTTAATGGTATATACTTAATATTAATATGGTATTTACTATTACATGTTAAATTAAACAATATTTATTTTTAGCAAATGAACCGAGGGCATCCATTAGTATAAAATTTAAAGTTCAACATGTGGATAAAAAGTATGAACACTCACAATTTCCAAAAATTCCACCCCAAATTGCACCACCAAAAAATACACCTGCTTCGAATAGTTGTCGATCTAAAGAGTTTCATTCAATGGTTTGAAATTTAATTAGTAAAAAATAAAGTAAATTATTTGTATTGAATATATTTAAACTTAAAATATTAATTTTTTATTTGTAGACAATTGATAGTCATAGAAACTGTGCAGGAGATTATGCAAAAGTCAGCCAAAGAAATTCGGAAACTGATACAATAATGCAGGGCCACCAATATACAAACTTTCACAATTTTATTAGAACAAATGAAGAATTAACTTTTACAAACGACTGCACAAAGAATATCGAGAATTTTCATTGTTACTGTCTGAATGTATATTTAATTGCATTTAAATTGTTTCCTACATGTCCTTCGATTAGAAATTTGGAATTCCGGTACGAAAAAAATGCTATTCTTATCGTCAAAATATTAATACTATAATTTAGTCGAATTAATCAAATATAATTTTTGCTTAGATTTCATCACCCCAAAGCAGAAATTATGTCAACAGTTCATCCATCATTGCCAATTAATTCAGGAGGAAGATTATGTTTGCAAAATGTTTGCTGTAAACTACATTTTATATCATCCGTAGATGATATAAAAAATTTACTTATTTCATATCCTCCAAAAGTCAGCGTCTGTGATGATAATGTAAATGCTAAAACATGTATTGCTCAGGCGTTGCTCGAAGTGAAAAAGTTATTTGAACAATATAAAGTAAGTTTTGTGGGATTACTTTTATTTAAAAAAGTATTTATATTAAATAAAAAAATACTGATTTATATTTGTATTTTACAGCCAGAATGTGAATATGAAGCACCACTATTTGATACAGATGGGAATCAAGTAGGAATTCTTGACGTAATAATGAATTTAGAAGATCACGGACCTTACTATAATAACAAAAATCGAAATTCTGGTAATTAGTTTCATTCAACTTCACATACTTTCTTTAAAAACGAAATTTTATAAAAAATTTATATGCAAAAGACAACAGTTAGAGTGTAACAACTTCTATTTTAGAAGACAATTTAGGACCGCCAATTTTAGACGACAGTTTAGTTTACAAAATTGTTGACGAGCTTGAAAATTGGAAAGAGAAACAAAAGGAATTGTTTCGAATGGAGGTATTTCTTAGTTTTTATCTCTGCTTGTTTTGTAATTGTTTAATTTAAATGTGAATAATTGATTACTAAACTCGAAAGAAACAAAATGTTTTCAGTTGCGAAATAAAGAAGAACAGTATCTCAATTTATTGGGCGAAGAATGGCGAAAAAAGAAGGAAACTTTAGAAGCAAAGCTCGCTGATAGTGCTGAGCAATGTAAAATGCTAGCGAATAGTTTAAACCAAGCAACGGAAGATTTGCGCATTCGACGACTAAAGAGTTTTGAAAAAGAAACTCGTTTAGTTAAATTAAACGAGGATCTGAAAAACAAATACGAAATGAAGATTCAAGATTTACGAATGTCGTCGGAAAAAATGCATACTGATTTTGCCAAAAAAGTGTTTATTTTATTTGTATATATTTAATTGTACGTAATATATATTGAATCATTGTATTTTTAATTAACCAAATATTTATTCATTTGCAGTTGACTTTATTTGAAGAATGTAAAACTTCCTATGAATATCAGATTGACAGTTTGAAGCGAGAAAATGATAAATTACGACAACAAGTTAAAAGTTTAGACAAGCAGATAATGGAATATGAAAAAGGATTAATAAATTCGGAACAGGTAGATTCGTTACAACAAGAACTGTTATTTTTGCAAGAGAAATTATCGAAAGCAGAGGAGAGTAAAAATTATTACAAAAATCAATGGTCTGTTACTACTAATGAACTGCAGAAGGTACAATCTGAATATGAACGTTTACTAGAAGTGCAAATTAAAAATAGTAAAGAGAAACGTAAAAATGTGGAGTAAGTACTTTTAATTATAATCACAGTTATTATAATTTTCTTTAATTAATTAATTTATAATATTTACTTTTAGGTACGAAGATATTTTAAGTGCAAATACCGACGCCTTGCTAAGCGATCGAATACTATTAGTTAATATGAAAAAATCATTAGAAATGAATGAACCAAAATCATTACGTGTGATTAAAAGTGCAGAACAATCTGCTGTATCCTTAAACAGTTTATTATCAAAGCCTAGTCAAAGCCAACAAAATTGTGCTCATATGAGACAAGATGAAGAAGTGGAAGCAAAGTTGAACAAACTAGCTGAACAGAAAGAAGCTTTACTAAAAACCGGAAGTTATCATAATGATGATCCAATTTTAGTCAAGTTGGACAATGAAATGAAAGCGTTACTGCAGTCTCAAGCTGATGTTTTATAATTAACTGGTGATACAAATAAGTAAACAAACTAAAGGAAATACGTGTATTTACAAATTGATAAAAAATAAGAATTATTTTTTTCATTGATCGGAATAGAAATTAATCATTAATAATATTTTTGATATAACTTTTGTAAATAGACACAATAATCAATTCAATAAATTTTTAAATATTTCTTTTTTCAAAACTTATTGTATTAAATTTAATAGACATTTTTACATTAAAAAACCTTAAACTTGCACGCAATAAATTATCTATGAAATCTTTTTAAAATACGGCAACACATCTAATGGTGCTGGATAATCTTTAAGCCAAACCGGTCCTGTATGAGTCGCATCGTTTCTCCCGTCCTTCCATATACCTCGGGGTAAATATATGTCGCGCGTAATGGCGCCTTCTTCAATAACAGGTGCAATTAAGTATTCCTCTCCTAATAAATATTCTGAAAATATTTATTAATTATTAATCAATTATTAACAACTTTAATCTTTACATTTAATTTTTATAAAAACTTGATTTATATTAATCGCGTACCATCATTAATCTCGTATGCCAAAGGATTTGTAGGATCGACCCACCAAATTGGAGGATTTATTGGGCTTCCAGATTTTACAGTTGCTTCCATAAGACTGACAATTTTTGGTGCCAATTCAGTGTGCATTTTTGTGTATTCTTTACAAATTTCATCGGTCTATAAAATTTGGAAAGAACATTATAATAATGTATAATTATTTACGTAATTGAACATCTTTCGATACTAACTTGGCCATCGTAATCCCAAGGCACAAATGAATACTGAATAGATGGCATAAAGACATTTGCCTGTAACCATCTAATAAAGAGTTCTTTTGACGGAGGAATCGATGATGCCAAATTTTCTTCTGACGATATTTCTTCGGCATAACCATTTCCTCCGACCATATCCGGTAAAACGAACGGATAACCATTGATATTCATCTGTAGCAAAGTTGTGATAAGCGTAGGAATTCCATTATTCCAGGTCCAGTCGGAATCCTTGTCGATCATTCGAATAAAGATTGGTAACTTTTGTGTCTGGAGTGCCACTCTGGCTTCGATTATTTGATTGAAATTTTCTGCCAAAGCTGATACATATTTGGTCGTAAATATTCCCGGCTGTAGCTCGCTTGCGCCAGTTAACTTAGCGCCTTTTGGTAACCAAGATGTTTCACCGGCGTCGAACTTGAAACTGTCTATGCCAAGTAGTTGAAGTTTTTTTAGTCTACTGACCCACCATGCCACGGCACCTGTATTAGTGAAATCAATAACTCCTGCTCCTTTTTCGCCTAAAAAATAAAGGATCGTCTAAAAAAACAACTTCTATTAATTTTATCATTTCAATTATGATATGACAATTTACTTACCTTGCCACCATGTAGTTTCTACATTTCCATTTGCATCTTGAACAAAGTATTTGTTATTCAAAGCCGTTTGATACGCAGTAGTACAATCCTTATTAATAAATGGATGAATCCATAGAGTTACTCTAAAGCCTTTGCTCTTCAATTGAACGATCAACTGTTCAATATTTGGAAATTTGGTCCGATCAAATTCTGCCGATCCATAGCAAGTTTCCCAGTTATCATCAATCTCAATTTGACTGTTATTGTAACCGTGTGCGACGATTTGATCGGCAAATTCCGAAACAAGTGTCTCATCGATATTCATCTTGTATTTTGCCCAAGTTGACCAGATAGGATTATAGACCATTTTAGTGTCAGGATGATCGATTGGTTTTCCAAAACGATTTTCCACCACATATTCATGCGCTTCTCTCGAGTTTTCAAACAATCCAACTTCATAATTCAATGTGATGCTGTCTCGCGTTGTGTAAGGCTCTTTGTTTTTTGCTACCAAACAGAGACCCTTATCTTTGTAATTATTTTGATCCAAAAAGAGTGGGTCCTTTTCGCTTGCTAGAATGTAGAAACCTTTACTGGAAAGCCAGTATCTTTCGGTTATAGCCATATTCTCCGGATGGGTTGGAATGTAAGCTTCTTCCTTGAAGTACATGTGTTGGATCGGCCAATGTTGACGACGAAATTGTGGACCTCCGACCCATTGTGTATCTTCTTTCAGTTCAACACAATCGGAAATTTTACCAATTTTGTTGTCAACTAGTCGCGTTATCTTTATAATTTCTGTGTCCGTCGAGGCTTCGATGATTGTATGATTTAAACCATTGTCGTCATGAAGACATATTTTGTTTAAACCACAGTCGATGAAAGAGGATTGCAGTAATTCATTATTCTTCCTCGTTCGCAAATATAAGCTTATGGGTGGATCATCTGTGCCAAATAGATATAAAATATTAACTTCTATTTTTTAAATGTACTTTATTGATCGTTAATAATATTAATGGCAGAAACATCTTAGAAAAATATTAATCATTATCAGATTAAACACCCTTGTTGTATAATATACTCATTGTTATTTTTTAAGTGTATATATGAATTATGTAAGATGTGTCGAGATTTTTTACTCCTTTCATTTGTAACTACTCAACATCGTTAATCATTTCAATGAAAATAACAATGATAAGAGTATCGATAAAGGATTAAACAGATAGTATTATCTTGTAAAGGTTCTAACTACAATTGATTGTTTGATTAGGTATTAACAATTATTTGTAATAAGTATTCTTACAAATTGTATGTTTATATGCAATTTAAAGTAATATATAAAATAGATATGTTTTTAATGTAGGCAAATGATGTTTTTTAATTTTCATCAGAAATTGTAAAATTTTTTTCTTAATGTGAAATTTGAATAATTTTCATTCTTTAAAATCTTCAAAATGAACAACTTTTGAAGTTGAGTATACAATCAGATTTAACTCATACATTTAGTTATTTAAATTTGTAATTCTTATAATAAAAGATAATTACTTACAGTCTCGGATAATGGATAACACAGCGATTGTTTCTTTCAGTTCTACAGTAATGAATCCATTCTTTGTTAAACGTGTAGGAACATTTGGATTAACTTCATCTTCCGATGTACAGGCATTCGTTCGACAAATAAATAAATAAACAATCAATCCAAATAAATCTAAAAATAAAATATTCAACAAAATTATATGTGAAACAAATAAACAATTTACACAATAACATTCACATATATGTACAATTATTTATAAATTTGAAAGATATTTTTTTCTTAAAAATTTTTGTGTATATAAAACTTTTATATACAAATTTATATAATATATTGAATTTATTTTGTAAATTACTATGTAAAATGTGTTATCACTCACATCCATTTAGTTTTTTTAAGAACGACATTTCTATATAAATTTAGAACCGAGACTGAAACTCGCTTAATAAAACCTGTACAATTTATATCCGCTTTTCTGTATATATGTATACATGTACTTGTAAAAAAATGTTTTGATAAAACGATAACATTTGTTATATACATCGCTTCTATAAATATTATTAATGTCTATAGTAAAATCATAAATGACTTGTAATTATAATCTAACAGTCGCAAAAGTACAATTATTATTTACAAAAGTCATAGGCAATTATACAAATTATCTAATTAAAATAACAATTTCCATTGTTCTGAATGAAATATTTTGACCTTGCAATGTGCTTTAGTCGCATTTAATTTTGTTATTTTTTATTGCTTTAGAATACTTATTTAAATTGAACATTTTTTATACTTGTATAACAATGTTACAAGTTTAACAATAAAGGATGAATAAGCATTTTACTTTTTTTATATATATATTTATACATATCGTATGCATATAGTTTATATATATTGAATATTTTGTTTTTTTTTTATTTATATATAGTTTACACTTAAATTTAGTTATTTTTATGAAACTTGAATTGATTCAATTTGAATTTCGCGGTCATCTTGCAGTGACATTGCGCAGCTGTTTCGGAGTAAACCGAGAGCAAACCATGCTTTCACAACATTAAACGTCTGCTAGGTTATGTTGTTGTAGTTGTGAGCTTCTGTATGCAATCTTATTTTTATACGTATTTATACTCCAAAAACGGTATGTATTGTTCATATTTTTCTGTATGTAAAAATGTTTACTTTAATTTTTATTATAAACAAAATTACTACATTAAATATAACATTATTTATTTTACATTATTATTATTCTTACAGTTCTGTTATCTTTTCTTAAAAAATGTCTTCCTGGAAGAAAGCAAGTAAATCATCTCAGAAAACCCATCGTGAAAGACATCAGCCTGAGGAGCGACAACATTTAGGATTACTGCAGAAAAAGAAGGACTACGTTCTTCGTGCAAAACATCACAATGCTAACAAGGAAACTCTTAAATTGCTTCACAAACGAGCTTTAAACAAAAATCCAGATGAATTTTACTTTCATATGATCAATTCACAAGTGCTCGATGGTATACATCGAGAAAAAGACAAAGAAGAGGAACATACTCCGGATCAGATAAAACTTATGCAAACTCAAGATCTCAAGTATATTACATACAAACGTAATATTGAAGCGAAGCAAGTGGAAAAATTAAAGAGTAAATTGCACTTAATTGATGCAGTGAATGAAGTGAAGCATAAACATACATTTTTTGTTTACGGTGATGAGAAAAAGGACTTTGATAAAGCAAAAAGGCTTAACACTCATTCGTCACTTTTAAGTCGAAAGTCAAATCGACCGACTTTAGATATGTTAAAAAATATGGAATTGCCTGAAGTCGATGAGAAAACGTTGAGAAAAATTGAGCAACAAAAAAATATGGCTTATCGGGAACTGGCTAAAAGACTGGAGCGGGAACACGAATTGTCGGTAGTTGAGCAGAAGTTGTATTTGCAGAGGGTTCTTAAAGATAAAAAAGGATCGAAGCCAAAGAAAATTCGATCAGCTACAAAAGACAGTGCAGCGGTTTATCAGTGGAAATATCAAAGGAAGCGATAGGATACTTTAGAATAGATAAATTTAATTCATACTTTGTATCGTTGAAGAAATAAATTAAATTTTTGCTTTTTAAGAAGTAAGTTGTTTATTATAAAATAAACTTGTATTTTACACTGTATAATATATCTATTTCTATTTAAAATATGTTTTTCTATTTTATTTTATCAAAATGTATAAAAATATTGAGGTCATTTTTAATTAAAAGCAACAAGTTTACTAAAAGCATTTAATGCTATCTGTGGTTGAGGTGTTTCTAGTTCTTCGACATCCTTTGAGTAGACTTTGATCAACAGTGGATCATCGCTTGATGGAAAATGGTTATAATCATAATAATATGGAGTTGTGTTTTGTGTATTTTGATTGATGATATCAGCCTGGTAATCAACTGTTAATGTAGCATTTCCAATTGACGAAGCAGATGGTAAAATATCATCATATTTATGTAAAATGGTGGTTGAATCACGTAACGGAACTTCTGTAGTAATTTCTGAGATATGTAATGGGTTACTATTTATGATAGCGTCAGATCTTGATTGATGTTTGTTTTTTCGAAACATACTACCATCGGGAAATTTAATTTTTTTCCTTTTATCTTTATTCTTATCATAGTTATCTTTAATATTACTTAAAGATTCCTGATTAAAGCTCGGTGAGTTATCATACTGAATTTCTGTTGGCATCGTCACTTCAAGAAAGCGCTTGATTTCTTTCAAGTCTGATAATTTTGATGATAATCCTGTTAACTCAAGAAGGTTCTTCAATGTAAAGTTCTGTTTTGTCTGATTCTGATGGAAAATTATGCTTCCCTTGTTTAAAGGCTGAATCAATTGAGTTTGATTTAGTTTAAGGAAATGATTTTTAATAATCGAAGGCAGATGAATTATTTGTACCGCAGGTCTTTGTTCTACAGATATTTGGTCCAAAATAGATTGATTTGTTGTTGCTGTTGTGGTTGTAAAATTTGACGGAGATATTTTTATTGAAATTTCCGTTATCGGGGGTTTTGATAGTGTCTCACTTGAAGCACTTTCGACTATTTGTGCTGTTGAAGATGGTCCTGAATAGAACAGAAAATATAGACTTTTTTATAATTTGAATATTTTTAGTGAAGAGTTAATTATATATTATTAAATTTACCTGAAGAACTATTATATTTTGTACCTGGAGAAATAAATTTGATAGCATTTTTAAGAAATTGAATTTCAAGCAGTGGTTTTTCTTTAATATCATTTTGTTTTGAAATTAATTTTGTTAGAATTTGAACGCAGTCAAATTTTGTTTGCAATTTGTCATATCTGGAGAGGAAATATATTTTTGGACAAACTTTCTGAATTCTGCAAAGATGTTTGAAATAAAAATTAATTATTTATATTAAAATTATCATCATATTGTAATTGAATTAAATTACCGTTTATTTGAATTAATAGTTTCTATTTCAATGCAAGTTTTGGTGAAAATATCTTCTGGAATCGTTGAGCATAATTTAAAAACATTTTTATCTAAAAGGAAATAAATACAAATGATAAATAATTTTATCATTGATAAGATTTATTTGTTGTAACATTCAACGTACCTTTAATGTTTGTAGTTTTTAAATTATTTGAACCCAAAGAAATGTTTACTTTAAATTCGCCATTTTCATAGGTAAAATTCAGACAAACTAGAATATTAATAATTTAATTTTATTTTAATATAATTTCTTTAAATCATATTTGTCCTATTAACTTAACTTACTATTTTTCTTGGTATGTACATCTAATATATTCACAGCTTCACAACAAGAACAGGTATTATTCAGTATACAAAAACACTTTTTCTCTTTAATTGTTGTATTTTTATGTGTGTAAAATGTACGACCTAACGTTGGCAGACCTTTAAATATAAGACTTAAATTATTTAGTGGACAATTTTGTTTAAGAAAATACTTGCAAAATGTCAATGTAATCACCTTTTTTTGTCATTATACCCAAAGAAAAATGTGAAAAACATATTAAAACAAATAAAATTACAAATAAAAGTTTCATTTTTTCTTTCTGATTTTACCGCAAAAAACACTCGATATGAGAGTTCAGGCTATACTATGCTATTTTTCACTGTATTATATGAAGGGACGTCGCAGATGCAACGAAACGGGAAATAATTATGTGCGACAAAATCAAAAGTATTACAAAAGGATATTACTAACTATCAAATTGTTTCCTATCTCTGTTTAGTTGAAAATATTATGGGATATAAGAGAGATATTTGTTATATTTGTTTTTTCTTTCAATTCAGGAGTGTCGGTTTTACACATCATACTTGAATTTCTATATAGATCCTCGATTTGTATTATGTCAAAATGGTAATCCTTAGTGTTCACAGTATTTATTTATTATTTATATAAATTTATATATGTAATAAAGGTATAAAAGTTCTATTATCAGTAAGTTCCAATCGATGATGTCAGAAAGTATGATAATTTATCTGCACTTCCTGTATTGCGACATTGACAATAAGAGTTGTAATCAACAATACATTAAATATATCTATATAAATGTTTTTTCAATATTATGTATTTAATTAGTTAAATAATTTATAAATTATTTACATTAAATTAGATTTACGCATCATAAATAAATATGATATACAAAATTATAAAAATTAATATAATTAATAATCAATTAAGTCATCGTCATCGTCGTCATCACTGTCATCATCGTCATCGTAATCCTCATCAACTTCTCCAGGCAAGAATTCAATTTGCCCCAATCCACCGCCGTCTTCGGGTTTGACTAAAGCAATGCCACTTGCGCCCAATCGAATGCAATCAAAGCCGACCTGTATCGAAATCAAATTATACGAAATTAAACATTTATTCAATTTTTCATTTGAACGAGATATTTGTACATTTTCTGATGCATTAAAATTATACCTTGAACAATGTAGTATCGGCGAATTTTCCTTCTATGTTGATACAGGCATGAACATTTCTGCCTTGAAAATAAATATTGTAAAAACGAACACAAGCTCTGACATACGAGAATCTTGGAACAGGCACACACACTGGTTTCGGATTTTTTCCTACAAAATTGTTTTTCATTTCATTATAAAAATCTGTTATTTGAAAGAAATTGAATTGTTCTTGTAAATGCAATGCACTTGTTTCAAAAAGTATGTATGACTTTCTAAACATTGAAAGATACACGGACAAAAATTATAGGAAAAAGTCTTATACTATCTAGGAATCGAGACGTATTTAAAAAATGCCTATACCCATATAATATAAATTGCAAATGTTTTGCAAAATTTTTACTATACTTATACTAAAATTTACTTTAAAAAGTAAGAATTTGTCTTAACTGGTATAGGGATTTGTTTAATATGAGACCCGTTACATCTTGATTCCTATATGGTATGACATTTTGTCCTATAATTCTAATACATATTAATAAATATTTTGTATGTGGAGAAAGTGATATTTTTTACTACAAAATTTGAATCTTATATTAGAATAAAAATGATAATCGTAGATGAAAAAAAAGGTATAAAGTTACCAGAAACAGTTCTAGTGAAGAGTACTCTGTCATTCATAATGAGATTAGTTGTGAAGCTGAATTCATCAGGATCGTAAGTGACGTTGACGCAGGCTTTCTGTCTGAAAGCATCGAGGAGTATTCGTGAGCAGCAAGAACAAAGACCACCCCCGCATTTACAAGGTGCCTGTCTGGTGGGCGTGACTGTTGTGCTCTCGTTTGCTCCAGTTTGCTTTAAGATCGCGTGCAATGTATCCGCATTTTGCTTGCTCACTTCCGCGTCCAACAATCTCGTCTCAGAAAAATCTAGCGAATTCACGGATAAAGCAACGACGATTTGAAACAGAAACAATCGAAATAAAGGATCGCGCATTTTTGTTCATTGATGATGCTTGTCAATTCATCTTTTACGATCTCATGTGACTGTACGAACGAGCGCAACTTGACTGGTCACCTAACGGATGTCGCGATGACCCCCTTTAAGGAGAAACCTGGAGCTTCCATTCCAGACAGTATTTCGCATCTCAGAAGAAATAATTAAACGTCCTTTATGTAAAATTATGTAAAAGCAAAGGTGAAACCTCGAAAGTGAATGAAGGAATGTCAATGACTGCAAGCATAAATTTAGACATACGCTTATTTAGTTTATATATGCCTAATTTTGGTCAACTAACAAATATTTTCAAGTTTTTTTATTGCAGAAAGTTGTTTTATTTTGTAATCACATTTTCCTTTATCACTTACATATATTTGTAATATTTAGGGGAAAATAAGCTCATAAATACAATATTGTAATACAATATTAATCTATAATTTCAACATAATATAAATACTATGTACATAATAATGTGTATTTGATTACTAAATAATAAATAATTTTTTTGCATACAAATTTCTTAGTATACAATTGTTAGTTTTTAAAGTAAATTTTATTTGAAGAATTTTGCAATTTATATTATAGTGGTATAGGAATTGTTTGAATACGTCTTGATTTCTAGATGGACTTTTTCCTATAACTTTTTTTTCGTGTAGGGAATGAGAAAGCAGTTATTATTATTAAATTATTAAAATTGTATCACGTTGTCATTCTTTGAGTTGTCCAATCATTACAGTGTCTTCTTCTTCATTCTGATTTAATGAATGAGTGATATTACTGCATGGTGTAGAATACGTATTGTCGACTTCAAATGCAACGTCATCGTAGATAGTATGATCAGCAATAGTAACTTGTGGCCTATTCAAACCACCGTTGTCTTCTGGTTTAAGCCAGGCAATTCCATCGGCGCCAATTCGAATACAATCGAAATGGAGAACTAATATAGGCGAATGTGCTATTCTGGTTTCAAAATCGATGCATGCGTGTAAATTATGTCCAGGCGTGAAGATATCGTAGAATCGCACGCAAAAGTCAACAAATGGTAGATAAGGCATGGGGATGCACAGCGGTGGTGGATTTTTTGCTGTTAACAAATGATGCATTATCAATTATGTGTATTTAATACATTCTTTTATGATGACAAATATGGAAAGTTGATTTAAAGTTAAATTTAAGTTCAATGCAAATTCAACATAAATTTGTTTTGATATTTATATTAAGTTCTTGCAATGATATTTAAACAAATGAGCAAAAAATTTGCTTACCAGAAAATGTATGACTGACGATAGTTCTGTTATTCATGGTGATTTCTGTTTTGATAGCAAAGTTGAATGGTTCGTAGGTGAACTTTGTACAAGCCTTGCGATTGAAATTGAAAGCTGACAAATTGATTCCAGCACAACATCCGCACGACAAATTTTCACAGGAACAAGGCACACGTCGGAAAATGATTTTTTCAGCGGGCACTCGTTCCTTCGGTACCGCTTCTCCACACAAAGGCTGTCCCGTTTTAATGTCATAATAGAACATACCCTGTCCATTTCCATCTAATAAGATGAGTGTTTTAATCATTTTTTATAAAATCAGATATAATTAATACAATTTATCATAAGAAATTATTATAATAGTAAAATTAAGTGTCATATTTTTCTTATAAAAGTTTGATACATTAATAATAAATATCTTACGTTGTAACTCATTGGATGCAAAGCTGCTTGCAATAATGAATGTGACAAAAAATATAAATGTTTTTAACATTGCTTTATTTACAGATCTTCCGCGATCGACAAGTAAAACGAGACTGAAATTGGCATATACTTTAGAATCTTTTGCCCTGGTTAACTTTCAGTAGAAAGTAATGGCTTGCCAAATTTATTATGCGCTTTTATGCATTAAGGTGTGTATCACTTATGTATCGGCTTACTGAGTATTGTATAGTAGAAATGTAAAATATTAACACATTTTTTCAATAACAAATATTAATTTTAAATATGAAACAATTAGAAATATTGATATTAATTACTATTTATATAGTACTTTTTACTATTTTTGGTAGTAAAATTTGATTTGTTGGCTACTTCGTATTCAATTTAATATAAAAATAATAAATTTTAAACAAAAATGTCCTTGCTTGTAAAAATTAAAAATGTATCATTTAATAATGAATGTATGATTATTATAAATACAAGAAATGGGCAAATAAAAAAATGTGCAGTTGCAATCAACAATATATCAACACTGAAATGTTTGATATTAAAAAAATTCCGTTTTACTTTTATGTAATGTGATATGAAATAATTGGCTGTCAAGATTAAAGTGTTTTGAATGTAAAATAACGAACAAAAGTAATAAGTCATTTTTATCTAGAGTTTTAATTGTTATTAATAATGATCGATTGTCAAAATAATAGACTATCCATTAGATAGATGATGATTTTTTTTACTTACTAATTTTTTAAGTGTAAAAGAACATTTTCTGTTGTAATAAAAATAACCGAATTAAAAAATGGTTTATAACAAACAAATAAACGTTACCACAGGTCAAGTATACTGGAAAAATTAAGAAATTGATAACAAATTCACGATTACATAAAAAAAAAAAAAAAAAAAAAAAAAAAAAAAAAAAAAAAAAAAAAAAA